>CATIWM010683795.1:0-20811 GCA_949671775.1 Mallotus repandus
GTTTTTTTCAATTTTATAAGTTTGTTTTGTAGTGGTTTATATTGGTTATTTTTCTGGTTGTTTTAGTAGTTGTTTTTGGTTGTTTTGGCAATTGTTTGGTTGTTTTTGTTTTTTTGTTGGTTCTTTTGCAATTTTACGAGTTTGTTTTCTAGTGGTTTTTTGGTTATTTTTGCTGATCGTTTTTAATGGTTGTTTTGAAAAAAAAAATCATAAAAACTGGAAAAACAACAACTGCAAAATAACATCATAAAACATAAAGCTGAAGCAACAAAAAATAGAAAAGAATCGTCAAAACAACAAAAAAGAACGTACAAATAAAAAAATTAGGAAAAAAAGTAAATAAAAATAAAAAGCTAAAAAAAGAAAAAAGAACCATAAATAACAAGAAAAAAACCAGAATAATAATAAAAAATGAATAAGAAAAAAGTAAACGTGAAAATTTTTTTAAAAAAAACCGTACTTTTGAAAAAATTTTCCTAAAGGCCTTTTAGGGTGTAATTTTTTCTTCTCAATACTACTACTAGGGAAGCTTGGAACTTTATTAAAAACTTCATACATGTCTTTTGGTGGCGTTCATTTGTTGCAAGGCCTAACAGGTATTCATTGGAATGTTTTCAAGATTTCCTTGCTCTCATCAATCACCACCGCCATCTTTATATTAGCAAAACTACAATTTTGATCTTATTAAATATTAATCTCATTTAATGCCGAAAAAAGTATAAAGTATGTGATATTTAAATATCAAAGAGAAAGTACAAAACTAATTTTATAATAAATTAAAATAATATAAATGAAAAGTATATTCTATATTTATCAAAAGAACTCTAGTGTTTCTTTTTCTTAGGATAAATACTTAAACGATGTCTGAACTTTTCAATTTTTATTATATTGGTGTTTGAAGTAATTTTTCTTACAATAAAGTATTTGAATGGATTTGAATTGACAAAAAATTTCTAAATTAGTATTTTTAACAAATTTTACAGGTTAAAGTACTTATATGTCTTACATTAAACAATAATTGATTTAAATACCCTTCTTTTATATTAGATTTTATTTTATTTTTTATTCTCATTATTTTCTTTAAACATTATTAGAAATTAAAATTTTTTATGTATCAAACTAAATTAGAAAACTAAATGTTGTTTTATTTTAATTTTTATTTTATTACTTATGGTAGTTGAATTTAATTTTTATTTAATAATTTTAGTTAAATAAAATTTTTAGTTAAAAATTATTTTTTCTTTTTAACTGTAATAATATATTTTTATTTTATTTTATTTTCATTAAATTGCATTTTTATTTTCACTCTTTTAGATAAATTTGAAAATAACTAAGATTTTTTATTTTATCTTTGTTTTTAATAATAATGGTTCAATTTTTATTTTATTATATTTTAATTGGCTGGATGCTCCTTTTTAACTCCTGAATTTTACCATTTTCGCCTATTGCACCCCTCAACTTTTAAATTTGTCCATTACACATATGTACTTCTATTTTGTGCCTATATCACCCTTGATTCAATGTCTGAAAGTGTGTTTACAAGACGCAATGACATGTCAAAAATCATGATGACATGGACATCCATTTCATATTAAATGTAAACTTTATTTTACCATTATAAGAAAAAAGAAGGTGAAAATTGTTAGTGTCAATTATTGCATAGTTTTCTATTTAATTTTCATAGGATTTATTAGTTTTTTTTATTTTATTATTTATAATTAGTGCTTTATTAGGATTTTAATTTATTAGCTTAGTTTTATTTCCTTTTTAGTTTTCTAGTTAATTTATGCATTTTTTGGTATGTTTTTGTAGGAATTTTGTTTTTCTAAAGAGTTCGGGATTCAAGCCAATAATTAAGGAGCTGTTTTATGGAGTTATTTTTCTCATTGGTGGAGATTTTGAAGGTGAAAATTTACTTTTTTTGTTCTTGGATGAATTTAGGGTATTTTCTCTATAACTAAAGAATTTTAGCTTTAGGGTAAGAAAGCCATTGGAGGAGAAAAAAACACAAAAAACTCTAGAAGATTGAAGGAACAAGAATATGAAGATTGAAGATTAATTTTAATTATTTCAATCTTCTTCTCTTTCTTATATTTTTATTATGGGTTTTTTCTTGTAAATTGTTGGAGATTATTGATGATATGTTAGACTAAATATTTATTTGTCAGGTATTGATGATCCAAACATGATATAAGCTTCCAATTAAATGAACTCATAGTTGTTGCTTATTGTGTTTATTAATCTTAATGCTTCTTGTTGTTTGGCCACCAATAACATGATTTTAATTGGGATTGTGCATTGAGAGATGGTAATTCTAATAGACCTATAAAAAAAATAGAGATAACTTGAGTTGATTAAATTCTCATTGAGTTGTGTTTCATAATTCATTATTTTGATATCTAGGTGTTTGGATTGCAATGAGAATTGGGTCTTTATTGCCTTGATTGATAATTGTGAACTTAAATTAATTGATACTTAAAAAAGATTAATTAATGCTTTAGAAAAACTCGGAATTTGCATAACTAATTAAGTAGTAAATTTGGGTAGCTTAATGATTGTGATGTGATTTAATTCCTAGTAAGTTTTGATTATTGATTGTTTATTATTTAGATTTGAAAATTGTTTTTATTTTATAAATTCATTTATTTGCTATTTAATTGTCTTCTTAATTTCCATATTTGAAAGCCTTAGACAATAGAAAATTAGATTAATAGGTGGTTAGAATGAGTCTCTGTGGGAACGATATTTTTTATACTACTTAGTGATACCGTGCACTTGTGGTTTTGCATAAATAAGTTTTTGGCGCCATTATCGAAGATTCGGTTCTAACATCATAATTAATTTAATTTTTGTTGGATTAAGGCACCGAATTTTATTTATTTTTATTTTAATTATTTTGTTTTAAAATTTTACAAAATTTTTCGGTGTATGCACAATACCCGAAGATCAAGGAAAAATCCACTCATATACATATTGGAGCTCATAAGATTCTAGAAGGAAAATTGTAGGCATTTTTGAGAGGAGTCAAGTACAATAGCAAATGAAGAGAATCAAGCTGATACAAGAGTGTTGTTGGACACATCTATGCTCGATTTAGGAGGCATAAAGCAAAGCATTGCAAGGCCAAACATTGAAGCCAACCATGGGACGTTGAATGAAAAACCAAATGATCATATTGCAAATTTTCTAGAAATTTGTGACATGCTCAAGTACAATGGCATGTCCAGTGATGCATTGATGTTGAGATTGTTCCCATTCACTCTGAAGGACAAGGCTAAAGCATGGTTAAGATCTCAACCACCCGGTTCTTTCACTAATTGGAATGATTTGGCGAAGACGTTCCTAACTAAATATTTTCCATCATCTAAGACAACGAAGGTGGTGAAAGAGCGGTGAAAGAGCTCACTTCATTCCAACAATTTGACCATAAATCCTTAAGTGAAACTTGGTAGAGGTTCACAAAATTGTAGAGAAGTTGCCCACATCATGGACTACCAAAAGATGTGCTTATAAGGACATTTTATAATGGAGTTATAAGTTCTACTAGGGATTCCATTGATACTAAGGCTGGTTCCTCATGAGAAAGACAATTGATAAGGCTGCAAAAATATTGGAAACTATGGCGCATGATAATTGCTTATGGTCCTTTGAGAGAGCTAATCCACCAAAGTAGATGGGGAGATTAGAAGTAGACACAATGACAACCCTCTAAGCTCAGCTAGCTGTACTTACAAAGCAAATTGGCAACCTCACCCACAACAAAAATAATCCAGCCCCTTCAGGTGAAAATTGTAATTTTTTGGGTTATTCTAATAATGAATTTGTTGTTTCTGATGCATAATGGGAAAAGGTTACTAAGAGCGATGCACTTTTGTTGGAAATCAATTTCAAGAAAGGCAAGCCAATAACCCTTACTCCAACACATATAATTCGGGTTGGTGAAATCACTCAAATTTTTCATGGAGTAACACCAATAGCATGGTTGCACCTAGCTTCCCTAATAATAACAACTTGCAAAGGCAATAATCACCACTAGGATTTCAGCATCCACAACAAGATATAATGGCATCTTTAGAGAATAAGCTAGATAAATTTTTAGATGCCATTACTAGTAAGCTATCAAGTCATGAGGATAATCAAAAGAGAATGGCGGCCAAGTTTGATCAAATTACAAAGAATCACTCCTTTTTGATTCACAACATCAAGGTACAACTTGGATAGCTTGCTAATGCCATGGTATCAAGAGCACAAGGAAACCTTCCAAGTACTATAGAGTCAAATCCAAAGGAATTGAAGGTTATAACTTTAAGAAGTGGAAAGGAAGTGAAGACACAAGTTGAAATTTCCAAGAAGGATGAGGAGCAATATGTCACGGTAGAGGATGAGGCAAAAGAGGAGAACAAGACAAAGCAAAAGGAAGTTCCTAAATCTACACCTTCCTCTTTTGTGCCAATGCTGCCATTCCCTCAAAGATTGAAGAAGCAGCAAGATGGAGAGCAATTATCAAAATTCTTGGAAATTTTTAAGAAGCTGCAGATTAATGTTCCTTGTTTTTGTAAGCAAAAGTGCAAATGCCCAAATACACCAAGTTCCTGAAGGATGTTATCATAAACAAGTGGCGTTAGGATGCTCATGTAAGTACCTCCGACAGAGACTTGTAGTTCAATTATTTCTTGGAAGATTCCAATCAAATTAAAAGATCCAAGGAGTTTTACAATTCTTTGTACTGTTGGTACTAGTGAATTTCCTAGATATTTTTGTGATTTAGGTGCAAGTATTAACTTGATGCCTCTTTCTATTTTTAGGAAATTGGGATTGGCAGACATGATGACTACCAACATATCGTTGCAACTAGCGGATCATTCCATCAAGAAACCTCATGGAGTGATAGAAGACGTCTTGGTAAAAGTAGACAAGTTTATTTTTCCTATTGATTTTGTTGTTTTAGATTTTGAGGAAGATAGAACTTGTCCGTTGATTTTAGGTAGGCCGTTCTTGAACATTAGTAAAGCCTTGATTGATGTGCATGGGAGAAAACTAACATTAAGGGTAGGCGATGAAAAGGTTAATTTTATAATGTCAAAATTAATGAATTACCCTTTAGATGATGAATCATACATCAAAATTGTTGTTAGCAATGAATGTGTTCAAAAAGTTAATTTTGCTTTAGATATGAGTAGGGGAGATGAGAAACGAAGTGATAAATTAGGAAGTGTGGGAGAGCATGAGCACACATTGAACAAACCTGAATTGTTAATTGGAAGTGATAACCTTACACCTCCTTCCATCGACAAACCTTCAAACTTAGAGTTTAAATTACTACCTAACCATTTGAGATATGCATTTGTGGAAGAAGCTAATACACTATATATTATTACCTCTAATGAATTGATCATTTAGCAAGAAAAGAGAGTTTGTGAGGTAGTACAAGGTAGAGTGCAAGCTCTAGGTTGGCTTAATCCCTTTATTGTCATGCATAAATTATATATGGAAGAGGGGAATAGGCCTACAGTTGAGAGACAAAGGCGACTTAACCTAAACAAGAAGGAAGTATTGAACAAAGAAATTGTGAAACTTTTTGATACATACATTATTTATCCTATTTCTGAAAATGAGTAGGTAAGTCCAATTCGGTGTGTGCTCAATGAGCGGGAGTCTCTCGCGTTACTCCCTCCATAGTGAAGTGCACATGGTTCAAGCTAAGGACCTTAAATTATAACTACTAGTTTTTTATTTATTTTCTTAATTATGTGATTTTTTTTATTTTCTCTCTTTTCTTTCATGCTTTGATTTTTATTTTGTGTGTTCTCTTTTCTTTGAGTTTTGTTTTCTTAGGAACATTTGTTTTCAATTGCCTGCATCTGTGTTCTTAATTTATTTGTCCATCATTTTTAGCATGTTTACATTATTATTTTCTTAATTTATTTCAGCTTTGAATTGTTAAAAAAAAAAAATCTTTTGTTCCTTTACTTAGTTTTCATTTTAATTTTCCATGCTTTAGTTAGAATTTTTATTTTAACAATTTGCATATTCATTTTTGTTTCATCATAAATTTGTTTTTTTTTTCTTTCTATCTAGTTACCACTAGGGGTGTGCATCGGGCATGTTCGGGCCAGGCAAAATAAAAATCGAGCGGTTTATGAGTTTAAAAAAATGACACCGAACCACACTATCAAGGTGGATGGAACCGGCTGTTCGAGTTGATCATAAATATTGAGTTTTTTGGTTCGGTTATGCAGGTTGGGCCTAATGTTGAGGCCTTATATTTTGCGCTTTTTATTATGAGCCCAACTAAAAAAAACTAAAACATTTCATTAATTTTGGGCTTGGCCCATAAATGTAAGTACGTAAGCCAAGACTAATAAAAAAAAAATTACAAAAATAATGTTGTTCACCTATATATTCATCCTAACTTAGGATTCCTAAGCATGCATAGGTTCATTACAAACTAATTATGCTTAACAATATATGCAAAATCGAAGTCGAATATGCTATTTTCAAAATAATTCTGTATACGCAGAAGAGCCACAAAAAAACAAGGCTTGAAATTTCCACTTTTTTTAGGAACAAGTTAACCTGCAAAATAAAAAAAACCAAATCAGGTCCAAATATTAATTAAGGAAAAGATTAAAGAAGGAATTTTAAGGCTCAGGAATAAACTGTGAAATCTTTAAAAGAATGATGCATAATTTTTGGGCAGCTGCAATAAAAAATGCCACCAAACCATAGAATTACAGCAAAATCATTCCAGATTCTTCAAAATGTAATTAAGGTGGAAGCATTTCATCATTGCCTTAAAATTCAAAAGGAAGAAGACATATATAAACAAAGGGTGACAAGTATACTCCCAGTGAAGTTAATAATAAGGCAGACCAGTCTGAAGAGTGAAGACTTATTGAATGCATTATTAATGTTGGCACTAGACATAAACAAAATTGTTTTAGATTATATATGATAAAACTGCAATAAATAAGTCAGTAACTTCTTGCAATATGTTAACACATTAGAATATAAATCAATAAACAAAAGTATAAAATCTATTAAGTAAGAGGCTCAAGCATATGTTTTTCATTCAAGAAAAGGAAGACAATTATACTTCTGGCAACAGATATAACTTAGTCACCAATGAAACATAAATAGAATTCCTTTCAACATCATAAAACACTAGGTGGAAGCATTTCATCATAGCCTCATAAACAGACAATGCACCAACAACAATGCATGTATCTAAAGGCTGATCATAATGCAGTAACACATTATGAGGCACCAAATTAAAAAAAAAGGCACACAACTCAAAAGATGTTGCTTATGCAACACAGACCAAAAGATGCAACTAGCAAGTGTTGGTCACGTAGATTGTCAGTCATAAATAATAAGCCACTCACAGATAGACATATATATATATGCACATCAATCACAGCAAAAAATAAGTGATGGATGAACAAATATACTGTTTATGTTAGAAGAAATGCTTTCATGCAATTAGACTGACTCAGAGTCTTGGCCAATAGGAACTAGGGGCAAATCTACAACACAAGTAAACAAAATTTGATTAGAAAGTATTAATATAATAAAAGAAATGGAAATTTAAACATAATCAGATAGAAAAAAAACTGACCCTTCTCAAAGTTCTTAAGCTCATCAATAGCCTCTTCAATTGAAATAGGTTTTGAAGCCATTCGAAGCCAATCTTAGGTATATATCAATGCTTCCACGAATTTAGGAGTTAATGAACTCCTAAATTTATCTAAGAATTCTGCCACCGGTGCTGAAGCTGACTCAAAAGCAACAGTGGAGATTGGGACAACCAACACAACATGAGCCAATCTAGAGAGGGTTGGGAGTTTATCTGAATTTAGTTTCCACCACCTTAGCACATCAAAATTCCCTTCCTCCTCTGCTATTGCCTCACTCAAATATATATCTGAATCAGAGTTGCTTCCAGCCACACCGTTCTCCATCTTATGCTTTTTAAACTTCGCTTTCAACACCGACATTATTTTTCTAATATTTTGACCCTCTAACAAAATCAGATTAGCTACTTTCAACCAAGAGGCTAGACTGAGACTAATTTTCACTTATAGAACCACTTTTAGACACATCAACATAATAATTATATAACTTATATAAAGCAGACTTGATAATAGAAAAAATACTTCCACCTTTCACCTCCCCATACAATTGAGATAATGAGAATTCCATGTATTCCAATTTAAGTGAAGGATCCAAAATGTTGGCAAAGAATATAAGAAATTTAATTTTCTCTGGATGCCCCCAATACTTTTTTTGTTTTCATATTCATGCCCATTAACTTAACAGAACAATCAACAGACTACCACTCATTCAAAATGCTTTGCAAATAAGAAATTTCAGTAAACATAGAAGTGGCAGTCACATATTGAGAACCAAAAATTCTTTTAGTCAATTCATAAAAGTGTTTTAACATGTCAACTAACTTTTTCATAGCCTCCCAATCTAAAAAATCTAGAACTTCTCCTAAGTTTGCCATAAAAGAAATTTCTTGTTCATCAAATTTATCAAATGCTCTTTCATAAATGCAAGCAGTTGCAACATCAAATAAATGGAATTCCACCTAGTGGGCACATCAAGTGATAAGGCAGAATTAGAAGAAATACCAATAATTGTATTCCTTGAACTTTCTAAGCCAAGCTGGTGAATTTCTAATATACCTAACAACATCTCTAACTCGTTTAATAGAAACAGTCACCTCTTTTAACCCATCATTTACAATCAAGTTTAGTATGTGTGTCATGCTTCGAACATGTAAATACTTGGTTCAAACTATGCTTCCACCCTAATTAATCAATTTCTTTTTGAAATAAGTTAAAGTAGTATCATTAATTGATGCATTGTCTATTGTCATTGTGATTACATTTTTAATCCCCTAGTCTAGCAAAAACATTTCTAGAGCATGAGCTATGTATTCACCCCTATGTGAGGTAACAAGCACAAAAAAAAAAGAATTCTTTTTTGCAGCTTCCACACATAATCAATAAAATGTGTTGTAATACACATATAGTTTATCCTTTGAATTGAAGTCCAAGAGTGAGTAGTGAGACTGACTCTTTGACTATGTGATGTTAAAAAATTCTTTAGTTTTTGCCTCTCCTCTAAATAAAAATCATAACAATCCATAGAAACAGTCCATCGTGATGGGATTTTAAATCTAGGACAAGTAGATAGAAGGAAAATTTTTAAAACCCTCCCGCTCCACGAATTGAAAAGGTAACTCATGTACTATTACCATACGGGATAATGCTTTTCTAATTATATCTTGATCAAATGACCAAGTACCTATAACCCCAACATTTTCAAAGCAACTAGAGTCAGGCATAAATGTTAACAAAGCTTGTCTTTTGTCTTTGCTATGTGGGTTTTTCATGCAAATAAAAACATGATTTCTTAGGGAAGAGGTTCCATGTTTTTAGGTTCTGCATTCAATTTAGCAGCACAATATTTACATTTAGCTTTAAATAACTTGCCTTTGCCATCCTTTATCTGATCTAAATGCTCCCACACAGTAGCTCTAGACTCAGTTTGTTTTCTCTTCTTCGTAGTGATAGGTTGCTTAACATTTAGATTCTGTTGGGGCTCAACAAATTGATATTGTGTATATGCTTGTCCAAGTTGTGCTTCCACCTCATTTGATGTACCGGTAGCATTTATGTTGCTTCTGGTACTTGTTATATCCATCTACAAAGGAAATACAACAAACCATTAGAATAATCAATCTGTTTTTGAAATTCTTTAGGGGATCTCAGAAATCAAAATAGATAAAAGGAAAAAAATAGACCTTTTATAATTTTAATGTCGAATATATCAGTTTAGTAGGTTTTTGTACAACCTTGAAATGAAGAATGAAACATGCTTCCACCAATTAAAACTTATGCTTCCACCATTTTTTTGCTATAAGTTTTTCGCAAATGAAATTTGGAAAAAAAACATTGAAAAAACACATAGGTCATTGATTTATAATATTCAAAGGAGTTCATAAACAGACTAACATAAAAAAATAAATCACTACACAAACCTGTTTAAAAAGAATATAAGAACATAAGAAATTAAAGAATACATATTCAGTTAAATTTGTTTTTTCAATAAACACATTTTGTGTTAGATCTATCACAAAAATAAAAGCTTTCATCACCAAGAATTGTTTGTTTTATGAAAACATGAAAAATTTTAATAGATCCTAAGATCCATAAATAAAAATGCTAGATCTCAAAAATATATATATGGATCTTTAATATATATGTATGGTTTTAAATTTTTATAGATCAATATATTACAAAATAAAAACAGAAATAATTTTTTGTATAACTGATATAAAGTTTTTTCAAAAAACTCAATAAACCATTACCCTTTTGTTGCATAGAGATAGAGTGGTTTCTATGATTGTATAACAAATCACATAAATTTTTTAATCATAAAGGAAAAATGACTCACATGATAAAAAAAGATCATCAAAGATACAAAGAGATCGATTAATATCAAGAAACCAGAGGTTTCTATCACAAAAACATATTTTGCTCAAAGATCAAGCACAAATATAAATCAAAATCACAGATTGACAGTCACATATCAGAAATAGAAGAAGAGATCTAGTATAGAGATAATAAGATGTAGGAGTAGATGACATAAGACAAGATGAGGCTATAGTATGGTTACATAGATGATATAATAGAAGAGAGAAAGAAGAGGGAGGACTCTAGGTTTTCAACATTTCATTAACAGAGAAAAGGAAAGGGTGAGGCAGCTACTAGGGTTTAGAGAAAAGGAAGGTTCCAAACTCTGTGAGGGAGGCTAGAATGAGGGGTGGTTTAGGTTAGGATGTATTTCTACCTAGGGTTGTATTTAGGGTTAGGTTTAGGTATAAAAACGTCGTCGTTTAAGACACACACACACACACATATATATATATTATTAATGGTCCTCGGGTTTTCGGGCGGGTAGGCTTTTTAAATATTTTAATCGATCCGCAATCCAAGAACCAAAATCTTAATGGGTCCTCCACCGAATCGACCCTCTCCTTCTCTTGGTTGCTGATCCGCTGCCTTCTTTGGGTTTGGGTTTGAGTTGCATTTTCGGGTCGAGCGGTTTTTGTACACCCATAGTTACCACATGTTCACTTTGCATTTAAACCTTAACTTAATTTATTTATTCACACTTTTAGATTGTTTACATAGTCAATTTCTCCATTTATTTAATTTTGTTAATGAGTTTTAATTTCAATTTTCCATTTCTTAGTTAGGATTGTTATGTTCATTATTTGCATGTTCATGTTGCACAATCATATTTTCATTTTGCCTACATAAACATTAATAAAAATAATACAAAAATACAAAAAAAAAAAATTCAGGCCGCCGCCGTAGCTCTCCGGGCTACCATTGCAGCCAAAGATCTCATTGTACGAGGCCCAGGTGATGCAACAATAGCAGCCCCCTCCCTATTTCTATCATTCTTCTACTGCTACAACAGCTTGGAAAAAAAACCAAAATTTTTTTTTCATAATTGTTCGGTTTAGTTTTTTTAGACATAAATTTCTTTTAGGTTTAAAATGTTTATTTTATTTAGCTATAACTCTTATTATTATTATTATTATTATTATTATTATTATTTTCCTTGTTTTCAATATTAGTATTTTATTTTTTTTGTACACTCTCTATTTTTCTTTCTTCTTCTCTCACACAAAATCCCACCTCCTCATCTTAATTCTTCAAGTTCCCTTTTAATTTTCAAAAAAACAAAAAAAAGGAAGTATTTTAGGTTTGATACTGCTTTTTATTTTTATTCCTTTTTTATCATTTTTTTGTTCTTTTATTATTTTGTTTTCTTTCTCTTTTCTACTCTTCCTCTTTCAAATCCCTAACTTTTTCTTCTTCCTCCTTCTCACAAACTCATACTTTCTCCTCTTAACTCTTCTATTTCACTTGAAATTTCACACACCCATCACATATTTTCACTAACATGATGAAGATAACGGTGAACTCAATGCGGATGAGGATATGGAAGATGGCATGGATGTGCGAATCATAGGTGCAGGGGGATGGGTTGGTTGGCAGCA
Source organism: Mallotus repandus (assembly GCA_949671775.1). Lineage (NCBI taxonomy): Eukaryota > Viridiplantae > Streptophyta > Magnoliopsida > Malpighiales > Euphorbiaceae > Mallotus > Mallotus repandus. The sequence goes on from CATIWM010683795.1 coordinate 12,086, forward strand.
CATATTGGCTCGTTTTGACTAGTGAGGGGAGTTTCCTTTTACCGTACTTATGTTTTTTTATTTAATTTTCTTTTCTTTTCTTATTTTCTTATCATTTTTGTGCATGTTATTTTGTGTTTCTTGCTTAGGTTGATAATTTGCAGTTAAGGACTTTTGAAAATTTAATGAACTTAATGCTTACATGCTTTTGAGTGATTGAATTTTGTGAGTTGATAGTTAAGAAAAATACTTATAAGTAATACTCAATTTTGTATTCTTAGTTGATCCTTGAGTATAGCATATGAAATGGTAGCTTCATTAAAAAGAAAAAGAAAAAAAAATATCTCTTTTTAAGTAGGAGCAAATATTTAAATTTCAATCTTTATATGCTTCAAATCTACTCCAATGCTCCAAATAGAGTAAGAGTATTCAAGGGACCCACTTGGCTGTATCCACGCTTAGTAGTGTAGGAACGGCGGGGGATTACTAAGAGTGGGAAGGTTGGTTAGAGAGAAATTTTTAAAAAAATATGCAAGATGGAGTGTAAAACGCACTTGCTTGAAAAAAAAGGTATGGTTATCTTTTATGTGTTAAAATTTAGAGGTTGCTAAGGGCTAAGTGAGTAGTGTAGTATCACTTACTTTTGTTTTTCTTGATTGTCAACTTATAAATTTTCAAAAATTCAACGGTTAAGTTTACTTTCCACTTGGTAAAGCTTACGTCTTTGACCTTGAGTTATCAATTTAATATTGAGTTATAAGTTTTGTATTAACTAAAGATTGTGGAGGATAGACAAGTTAAAGTCTATCAATGTACTAAATTTGTTGTGATGATAGGTGTTCTCATTTATTTTGCTTGAGGACAAGCAAAGGTTTAACTGTGGGGAAATTTGTTAGTGTCAATTATTGCATAGTTTTTATTTAATTTTCATAGGATTTGTTAGTATTTCTTCGTTTTATTATTTATAATTAGTTCTTTATTAGGATTTTAATTTATTAGCTTAGTTTTATTTCCTTTTTAGTTTTCTAGTTAATTTATGCATTTTTTGGTATGTTTTTCTAGGAATTTTGCTTTCCTAAAGAGTCCGAGATTCAAGCTAATAATTAAGGAGCTGTTTTATGGAGTTATTTTCCTCATTGGAGGAGGTTTTGAAGGTGAAAAATTACTGTTTAGGTCCTTGAATGAATAAGAATTTGAAGATTGGAGATTGAAGATTAATTTTAATTATTTCACTATTCTTCTCTTTCTTATATTTTTATTATGGGTTTTTCTTGTAAATTCCTGGAGATTATTGATGATATGTTAGGCTAAATATTTATTTGTTAGGAATTGATGATCCAAACATGATCTAAACTTCTAATTAAATGAACTCATAGTTGTTGCATATTATGTTTATTAATCTTAATGTTTGTTGTTGTTTGGCCACTAATAATATGATTTCAATTGGGATTATGCATTAAGAGATGATAATTCTAATAGACCTATAAACACAAGTTTAACTTAACTTAAAATTAGAGATAAATTGAGTTGTGCTTCATAATTTATGATTTTGATATCTAGGTGTTTGGATTGCAATGAGAAATGAGTTTTTATTGCCTTGATTGATATTTGTGAATTAAATTAATTGATGTTTTAAAAAAAACTCGGGATATGCATAGCTAATTGAGTAGTAAATTCGGGTAATTTAGTAATTGTGAGGTAATTTAATTTCTAGCAAGTTTTGATTATTGATTGTTTAATCTTTAGATTTGAAAATTATTTTTATTTTATAAATTCATTTATTTGTTATTTAATTTTCTTCCTAATTTCCATATTTGAAAACCTTAGACAATAGAAAATTAGGTTAATATATGGTTAGAACGAGTCTCTGTGGGAACAATATTTTTTAAACTACTTGGTGATACTGTACACTTGCGCATTTGCATAAACAAAAATGTAAATTAGCTTTTGTCCCTTAACCCTAAATTCCTAATTTACAAAATCTCTCATTGCTTACAATTCCTAAACCTAAAAGCTCTCGATAGATCTTAAAACCTCGAAAAAAAACAATAAAAAAAAAATGAGAACTCTAAAGCAAAGAAGATGATGAATAGCAAAAATCATGCATCTGTAATAAAAGTAATAGTAGTAGCAGCAATGAGGAAGTGAAGGTTGTTTGATATGTGATTATATTTAAGAAAAATAAAGAAGAGCAATTATTAAAGAAAAATATCTATAGTCCTTTCAAATTGGTTTGTCCTTTCATATTGATTTTCTAAGAACTACTTAAAAAAATTCTATAAGAAGATGCAAGTGGCACATAAGGAAATGATAGATTTAAAAAAAAATAGAGTAGGAGCTGTTCAGTGGTGGTGGCCATTATTATCAGATAAATTATAGGTTTGCCTCTTAATTCTTTTTAGAAGTGACTCTTTTTTTTTCTAAAATAAGTAATTGAAGAGTGCAAAGCTATCGTAATGAGTTGAACTTCTTAACATGCAAAAAAAAAAAAAAGGAAAAGTGTCCAGGTAACTACTGAATTTTGCAAATCATTCAAAATTTTTTTTGCAAATGAATTGGAGCAAACTATAGGCAGTGATGGTTAAGGTTGGCCAAGAAGAATGGAGAAAGACTTGGTTTTCTTGCTTGAGGAATACACCTTTTTTTCACTGAAGAAAACATGGTGGTCTGAGCGGTGGCACGTGGCAGTCTGCATGGTGGCATATGATGGTACGAGTGGGTGATCCTTTCTTACACTTATTATGCCACTTAAATACACTAGTTGAACATGTCAGCATTTTTTAGCTTCACGAGCTCAATAACACGTGAAAATATGCGCTTATCCAATATGCTAATTTATGAGCTAAATAGAACAAATAAAATCAACTTTAGAAGTTAAATAGATTTAAAATAGAAGTTGAGATGTATAATAGTTAAAACGAAAGTTGAAAGGTGATATAAGTTAAAGTGGTAAAGTTTAAGGGTGAAAGTATACATTCGACCTATTTTAATTTAATAATATTATGTATATTTCACTTCAATTTTAATATATATGAGTGGAACAAATATAATTTTTTAAATTGAAAAGAATAAAAAGTAAAATGTAATATAAACGAACATTTAAGTTAATTTGCTATTTAAAATAAGACATATTAATATTTTAACTTGTAAAACATGTTATAGACATCAACTTAAAAAAAAAAATTTCAGTTCCAATTCAAATATTTATGCATTTATCCTTTGTTTTTATTGAACACCTATTGTTATTTAATAGAGATTGGGTTTGGAAACTATGAATGAACTTCTGGAATGCCCATAACCTTGCGGTTGGTTTCTTTTTGTATTTCATGTTTTATTATTTTTAATTATTTAATTATTTGTTTATTAACATGTAAAGTTACAATTGCCTCCAATAATTTTCACATCTTACAATTAAGTCCAAGTTTGCAATTAATTCCATTTTCATGCAATTTTAGTACAACATCCATCACATCATGTATTCATAATTAAATTAGTAATTGCCCAAAAAAAATTAAATTAATAGAATAAAAATAATTAAAATACTCATACAAAGAAATGGGGGAAAGAAATGATTTACATCCTTTTGCACACAAATAAAATAAAATAAAAATGAAAACCATAGACTTTGGACTAAAAATAATCCCTACTTAAAAAATAAGAAACAAATCAAGATTAGTCCATAGAAATAACCTATATAAAAAAGAAAAAGTTAGTTCATGAAATAACAACAATCAAGCAAAAGCGCATGAAGATAAAATTAAACTTGAATCTAAGTTTTAAAACATTATATTAAAACTAAAACCAAATAAAAAGAGAAAATTAGATTTATTGACTTAATAAAAAAAATCTAAACAATTTTTATTACTACTTTTATTCAATACAACTCCAAACTCATAAAAATATAAATTAAAATTAAATAAATGTTCAAAGATAAAAGCCCAAATTTAAATAAAATTAAGAAGCCAAACAATAACAACACAAAATAAACAAGTGATTAAATTATAAAATCAAGAAAAATAAAAATAAATAAATAGAAAAATAAAATAATTAATCAAAACCATGCAAGGGCGGTGCCTCGGTGATGAAGTGTCGCCTACTGTCACTAAGGTGACATATTATTGTTCTAACTATCTATCTGTTTAAGGATGAAAAGTTGTGCTGAAGTGAAGTCTCATACCCAATGCTTTATGTAGCCCTTGCTAAAAGACTAAAGTGAAAGTAGTTTCTCTGTCTAATACTGTGCTTTCTAGTACACCATGACGACGTAAAAAGGGCCTTACAAGGGGAAAAGAAGGAGGGGGGTGTGTGTGAATAAGGCTAATTAGATTTTATGAAAGATAGTTTAGATATTGAATAGGATTAAGCAACAATTTCGGAAGCTAATAGGCAGAAAGGATAGTAAACTTTTAAGTTAATTTTAACTACAATTCTTTGTGCTTCTTGTGATTAATATGACAATTGCTTCTTGTACATATGTTATTTAACATGAGAAAGACAAGTAGAGTAGTGATTAAGTGTTGTTTGAAGTCATGCTAGTTATTTAATGCTAATTGTGTTTCATGCTATTTGCTTCAAGTCATTTTTCACATTAAAGTTAATATGCACAGTCGTGCAACCCCAAAAAACTCTAGGTGGGTTGAAAAATTGAAAAAAAGCATAGCCATGCACTTCATCAAATTAGAAAAATTGCTCTTAAGTACGGTCGGGCACCCTTAAGTGCACAACCGTGCACTTAGAGGCCTGTTCGCATCACTCTTAGGTACGGCCGTGGACTTCTCAAAGCCATTTTGAGAAAAATCAAGGTGCACAACCATGCACATGTAAGTGCACAACTGTGCACCGACATACTACACCTTAAAAATTGTGACTTTGACTTTGAAGAGACACAATCAATTAATGTTGATGCATAGCTTCCTCACAACCTAAAAACTTCTCATTTTCTTTCCTTAAATTAACAAATCCCTTTTCTCTTCATAACATTCAACCAACCACAACCCTATTTTTCTAAATTCTCCCTTCATTCATCAAATTTAAGCAAACAAGATGGTGAGAACAAAGTCTCATGCATCCAAGTATGTAGCCCCTCCTTCTAAACGTTCTAGACTTAGAGGAAGTTCAAAAAATCCAAAGGGAGAAGAAGAAATCAAAAGGTAAGTTGTTTTCCTCACTAAGTTGCTTTTGTTAGTGAACTTCAATATCAGAAATTTAAGGATATGATACGAAGAAAATATCCAACCTAATAGATATCCCAATAAAAATGCCTTAAAAGATGTAGGTTTATTAAATAAGGTGTCTGTGTTCTTCCAATGGTTTGATTGGGAGAACTTTATGCTTAGGGCATATCCTACATACTTAAGGCCACCTTATGAGTTTTGTCCTTTTCTCACTTTGATAATGAGGAAAAATTAATCTCTCTTAGACTTGGGAATGAGGACTTTAAACTAGCCTTATTTCAATTGAATGATGTCTTTGAATTCCCAAAAAATCAAGAATCAAACATTATTTTTGGTTGTGATGAGTTTTGGAGGGAATTGATAGGTGATAGAAGGGCTAGGTATGAGGCTATCTTTGTTAAAGAGTCTAAGATGAATTCCCATGCTTTAAGGTATTTGTATTGACTCATGGCACATACAATCTTTAGAAAGAGAGAATGTGACTCGGTCATTCCAAACATCAAACTTGCAATCCTATTTTTGTGTGGTGAATAATAAAAAAAATAGATATTTTTCATGCCATTGCCTTGAAGATGAAAGGTTTCACCCAAAAGTTAAATGCGACAGTTAAAATAGGTGGTCTTGTGGTGATTATTGCTAGATATATAGGATTTTATATAGAAAACATGTTGTTTGCTAAATTACAAGGAAGGAAAATAGTTGATATAGTCATGATGCAAGCCATTAGCTTGGTTGAGGATGACTACCCTAGGTACCGATTTGCTAGGCTTCCAATGCATAAGCCCTTCCACCACAAAAACCACAAGAAGAGCAAGAGGAAGAAGAGGAGGAAGTAGATGACATGGTTGCGAGAATAGACAATCTTGAATTGCAAATGGGAGTCTTAGATGCCAACATGGAAGAGCTTACGTAAAATGTGCAAATGATGCATCAAGACCTTCGAGCTTATTTTGTGTACCAAGGCATTGTGCCTTATTCGTTCCCACTGTTATAAGACGAGCCCCATGATACAACCTCACCATATGAGTGATTTCTTTCCAAGCTTAATGTTTTGTATGTTAATTTCAAGTTCTTGTAGTTTGATACATTTGAATTGTGTTGTTTGGTTTGTAAGTTTGAACAAAATTTACATTTATTTTGTGTTTGAATGTTTAACTTTGAATTTGTAATGTTAATTGCATGTTTTATGGACAATTATGGTGCAAATTTGTGTTGAGCAACTGTATGTTGATGTTTTATATGCTTTTGTATCGATTCATTATGATTTAAGTGCTCAAATGTGCCTTGGGCAATTTTGTAGGAATCAAATTTGCAGACAATGCATGGCTGTGCAGTCAAAGTGCACAACCATGCACTCATACAACCTTGCAAAATCAACCTCAAGTACGGCTATGCATGTCCAGGTGCACAACCGTGCATCTTCCACCTCAGTAGAAATTTGAAGCAGGCATAATCATGTACATGCCCAATTGCAGAACACACATTTCAGGCATATGATAGTAATGCATGGTCAAAACACACTAAATCCATGCTTGCCAACATTAAAGACAATGTTGAATTTAAGTGTGGGGTGAATAGTTTTATGAAAATTTTTAAAATAAAATTTCTTTTCAAATTCTATTTTTTAGCCTTAATTTTTTTTTTTTGGTTTAATTTCCTTTTCTTTTTAGGATTTGAATTAAATTTCCTTTTTAAATTTGCAAAGTTATTTTAAAATTTCCTTTTAGGTTAGGGTTTAATAGATTTTCATTCTGCAATTTGGTAAGTCAATATCAACTAGGAATAGGATTGTTAATTATTTTCTTTCCTTTTTATAATTTTGAATTTTTCTCCTTCAAAATTATGGAGAAATTTTTTCCTTTATGTACAGGGATTGTTATACATACATATATATATATATATATAAGCATGTGTGATCACTTTGTTTCGGAACAGAATTAGTGTGTTTATTGGCACACATAAGCTAATGACAATCATCAACCGGTTTGTTATTGTTTATGGGAGGGTCTGCCTGAATAGGCTTTGTAGATTGGAGTCGCCACCTAATTTGAATAGGGAGAACGTGAATTAAAAATCCACTTCCTAAGTAAGAGAATTTGGGTTCGAGGGGTAGGAGTTACTTATCATACATACTGCTTATTTATTCACTACTTCACCCTAATTTCTGTTTTATGATGCATTTTACCATACTCGATCATTAGTCAGTTTAAGTTGGAAATTGGAACACGGGATTAGTTGGATTGACAAGCATTCATCGCAAAATGAATAAATAAATAAGCATTCACCAATCAGATAAGTGATCATATAGGCAAGTAAGCACGTAACATACAAGCATGCAAGAAATAATCAGAATAAACAAGCAAATAAGCAAAATAAAAACGGGGAAGGGATTAAGGATTACAACCCACAGAAAAAGCCTATTCTAATAAATACATCCAAAATAAAATAAAAAGGGGGGAATTGGGATTAAGGATTACATTGTCTTGAAAAAAGTCTATTCTATTAATTACATTAAAAGGGGAAAAGGAAATAAAAACCCTATTCTAATAAACATGCAAAACAAAGGTTAGTTTTCATACACATGCAAGCACACATCACACTTAAGGCAATTCTATATATTTTATTTATAATTAATGATAAATAATAATGAAAGTAATTAAACAAATAAGCAAATAAGGATGTTAATGGAAATGCATGATGCAATGTTTTGAAATTTAGGTATTTTGGTGTGAAGTCATCATTTTTATTATAAAATTAGGATTTTGTGGCAAGAAAAATATTAGGAAAATAAATATGCAATAAAAATAATAATAACGCAAATGGAATGACAAGAGGATGATAAAATTATTATTTTCGCCATAAAAATATGGTTTTTATGAAAAGAATAATAAATTTATCAAAAAGGACAAAGAAAATAATAAAAATACAATCAATATGATAAAAATAATAAAATGCAGAATTAAGAATAATTAAAGTGATGAAAATGTCATTTTTACCATAAAAATGTCCACTTTATGATAAAAATGATAAATTTACCCAAAAAGGCATAAAGGCAATAAAAATTACAAAATACAATAAAAATAATAAAAATACATAAATATTAATATAAATAAATAAACATACAGAAATGAATAATTTAAAATGATAAGGATGATATTTCTCCCATAAAAATGTGAATCTTATGATAAAAATACTAAATTTACCATGAAAGGCATAAATATAACAAAAATAGCAAAAATGCAATAAAAATGATAAAAATGCAAATAAATAAGATGACAGAAATAAAATAATAAAAATGGTAAAGGTGATATTTTTAATATAAAAATGTTAACTTTATGATAAAAATGTTAAATTTACCATAAATGGCAAAAAATCAACAAACATAGGAAAAAACAATAAAAATGGTACAAATGCAAAAATAATAATAAAATTACAGAAATAAATAAATAAAAATGATAAAGGTAACATATTTACTATAAAAATGTGAACTTTATGATAAAAATGCAAAAATTACCATAAATGTCATAAAAGCAATAAAAATAGCAAAAAAGCAATTAAAATAATAAAAATGCA
>CATIWM010683846.1:0-12955 GCA_949671775.1 Mallotus repandus
GTGCCCTTTCGTGCCATTCAAAGAAACTCTTCATTTTCTTATTTCCAAAACCATTTTAAATAGCCTTCTCATCCTCCTCATTCATCACTTTTTCCCCCAACACAAACTTTCATTTCCTTTCTTATCTCTCACATTCAAACCCTAGGTTCATCATCATTCTCATCATTAATCATGCCAAAGCAAAAATCCCAAGTAGCAAAGCAAGCTGGGCCTCATCCCAAATGTTCAAGACTTGGAGGAAATTCAAGGAATCCAAAAGGGGAAGAGGAAGAACAAAAGATAATGGCATTTCCTTAAAATATTGCTTTTGCTAATGAACTCCAACAAAAGAAATTTGAGGATATTGTGCATAGGAAGATTCAACCCAATAGATATCCCAATAGAAATGCTTTAAGAATTGTTGGATTATTGGATGAGGTATTTATGCTTTTTCAAACTGTTGGGTGGGAATAATACACGATGAGGGCATATCCTACCTATCTTAGGCCTATTTGTGAATTTTTATCATCTTATGAACTTGATGAATGGGCTAGGTTCATAACATTTAAGCTTGGAAATAGGGATTTTAAATTGGAGTTGCTGGAATTGAATGATTTTTTTGAATTTCCAAAAGGGCATCGGGCTAATATCCAGTTTGATAAGAATGAATTTTGGCAAGAGTTGACAAGTGATAGGCATGCAACCTATGAGGCTAGGACTTGTAGAGAGTAAAAAATGCATTTATATGCATTAAGGAATCTACACCGAGTCATAGCACACATAATCTTAGGTAGGGAAAAGAGGGACTCGGTTATTCCAAACATTGAATTGCAAGTCCTATATTGTTTGGTACATGGGAGAAAAATTTATTTATGCCATGCTATTGCCTTGAAAGTCAAAGATGTTGCTCAATATTTCAATACTGCAATAAAGATTAGAGGTTTGGTTATGACATATGCACGATATGTCGGTTTTGATAGAAATGATATACCATTTGAGAAAGTTAAGAGGAGAGATATGATTGACATTTTTATAATGCAAGCAATAAAAATAGTGCAACACACTCTTAGGGGGTATAGGCTTACCCCATTCCCCGATGAACGACAACCACCTCCAAATGCAGAAGGAGAGGAAGGAGAGGAAGAAGAGATTGATGATATGGTTGAGTGAATGGACAACTTAGAACTGCAAATGGGCGTTTTAAACAAAAATGTGGAAGAGCTCAATAGAAGTGTTCATTCGATGCATCAAGACTTTCGAGCATTTTCATGAACCAAGGATTTGTACCTCCTTCACTTCAACCACTACAAGAGGAGCAATGAGATGATGTTGTGCCATATGAGTGAATTATGTTTTAATTGCATTTTGTAGTTTCTATTTATTTCAAGTGTTGAGATATGTTCGGAAAATTTTAATTTTTGTAAGTGTAGTTTGTTTGTGAATGCATGTTAATTAGTTTTGGAGGGTTGAATGAATGTACATTTTATTTTAATGTAATGTTTTTATGTGCAATGTGATGTTTGCAAGTCCAAAGTTTGGTTAATATTGTTATAGAATTGAAAGATTGCAGGAAAATGATAAAACTTGTGCTTAAAAGCATTTTACAGAATGTAATTCTGCAGATATGCACGGCTGTGCATCATCTATACACAGGCTCGGACCTGCAATTTCCTAGAATCTGTAATCAGGAATAGGCATGCATTTTACAGTGCACTAACCTAGGAGTAGAAAACCCAGGTGCACAACAGTGCATTCTGGAATGCACAGTCATGCACTAGCGCAGATTTGCAGATCAATAACCTTACTTTGCTAGCAAGGAAACATTACGGACAATATTTAATTTAAATGTGGGGGAAGATTTATCAATTTTTAGGAAGTTTTTAAAATTTTGTTTGCATTTATTTTATTTTATTTTATTTTAAATTTTGCAATTTTCTTTTATTTCCTTTTTCTTTTAGGATTTGAATTCAATTACCTTTTTAAGTTTTATTTCTTTCCTTTCTATTTTTCCTTTTTCGTTAGGTTTTTATTTTTGGAATTTAGCAAGTCAATATTCAGGAAATTTTTTTGTTTTCTTTTATTTCTTTCCTTTTATAAACCCTTGAATTTCTCTTTTCTTCCTAAAGTGAGGAGAACATTTCTAGGATTCATTTTTTTTATTTTCCTTAACGTTTAGGGAGAACTCCTTATATAAAGAATTCAGGCATGTAGTAAGAAACTCTAATCAATTGTCATTCTTATTTTTTTCTTTTGTCCTAATAGTATTCAACTCTTATTTTAACAATGTCTTAAGAAAAACATAAACAAACAAGTCAAGGAAAAGGTAGCCAAGGGAAAGGTAAGGCAATTATGAAAAAGGGTAATGAGGTGAGTGATCTCACTAAAGAATATGGTGCCCCTTTCTCTATTCGCTCACATGAAGAGGGTAAGAAATTTCATTTTCTTCTTAAGAGAAAGTTCACTTTGCCTAAATTCTTTGATGATTATGTGTTATATGACATAGGAGTTGATGAAGATATTGAAATTTTGAGTGATCAATTAGGGTGGTCTAAGTTCCTTGAAATGAACATGACACTTTGTATAAGCTTACACTTGAGTTGTACACCACTTTTACAATTTTGAATGATGACACATATTTGTTTTTATGTAGAATTTTTGGAAGAAAGTTTCATGTAGATTGTGAACTTATGTCCTATATTTTTGGATTTCCTATTAGGAGACTTAAACAACCCCCAAGTGATTATGACATGGTTGTATTTTGGAAAAGACTCACTAAAGATAGTTGTTTCAATGAGAAAGAAATGATGGTTAGTGGTCTAATTAGGGATCCTTCTTATTTGCTAATGCACAAATTCATGGCACATAATATTTTTGGGAAAAAATATAGTGCTAGGGTTTCAAAAGATAAGCTTTTCATGTTGTGGTGTATTCATACTAACACTAAAGTTTCTAATGCTCACATTGTAGTCCAAACTATTTGGAGAGTTGTGTAGGCAAAGAAGACGCCTCTTTCTATGGGGCACATCATTACAACTTTGGGATAATACTTCTCATCATTCAATACTACATTCTCTATTAAAGAGATAGGAGTTTTCAAATCCCAAATTTTGAGTGAGAGAGCACTTATTTGGGCTGACATTATGACTGAGTGGAGGACTCTCAAGGATGTGGAGAGTAGTAAATGCTATTTAATGCACCAATACACATTGAAGCATTTATAAAAGTCTTCTTCAAATGATGATGAGGAGAGTGCGGGGAGTAGCAACGAAGCTTGGTTAAAGAGGAAAGCTTTGGAGAATGAAACAACTACGGAGCAAATGCTACTACTTTGTATGGACTTGCTAGAGCTAAAGCTTTATGCTAGGATGGATAAGCTTTAAATCATGATGGGAAATTTGCAATAATTATAAGAGAGCCATTTCAATAGGCTTAAGAAGCTTGTGGAGTCCATCAACCCCAACAAGTCCACACCTCTACCATTACAATGAAAAAGGGGAGATCTTTCCTAAACTTTTACTTTTCATTCTTTTGTTGTTTTGTTTTATGATGTTTTATTATTTTTAAGTGTTTATTATTAAAAAAGGGAAGGGATCATGCATTTCAATTTGTTATTTTCTTTCTTGCATATAGCTATTAGGACACATTTTATGCATAACACTTGAGAGTTTGTAATCTATTCTCAATTAGAATTTAATTCATTGAGTCTAGTTTTCTTGAAAAGATGTGTTAATCTTCATTTAATGTGAGTTTGGACTTCTAAGATTAGGGTAATGGCTTGTGGTTAGAGACTCTTTAATCTTTAATGAACTTAATGCTTACTTCCTAATTGAGTGATTGAACTTAGAGTCTTGTTTTTTGTGAAAGGTGTTTGTAAGTAGAGATTTAAAAATCAACTCTTAAGTTAATCAATGCTTGTGTATTTTGGTGATTAAAAAAATAATAATATAAATAAAATAAAAAGAGAGATGGAGCGTAAAACACACTCATTTTAGAGGAGCTAAAAATCCAAAAATTCAAAATCTTTATATGCTTCTTCTACTCTAATGCTTTCAAATGAGAGTATGAGTATCCAAAGGACCCTTTATGAGGTATCCATGCTGAGTAGTGCGGGAAAGGTAGGGGATACTGCAATTGGGAAAACCTTTATAAACTATAATTGATAGAGTGCTTAAAAAGTGCCTTACGCATGATAAATATTGCCTAGTCAAGTGTTCAGTTGATTTCTATTTGCTTCCATCTTTCTTTGATCTTAATTCTCCATTTTCATGAATTCAATTAAGAAGTTTGCTCTTCACACATAATTTCACATATCTTTGACCTCGAGTGATTATTTTAATTTTTAAGTTGTTAAGGTTAAGCGTTATATTAAGTGAAGATTGTCTTAACTAGTCAATTTAAAGCTAAGCAATGAGTTGAGTTTTTTTTTAAGAATGGGGTGCTCTCATGTTTTGCTTAAGGACAAGCAAAAGCTCAAGTGTGGGGAGTTCATAAGTGTGAAAAATAGTGTATTTTGAGCACTAAATTGTTGTGTTTTTAGATGTTAAAGTGTTTATTTTGTTCTTGAATGTTGGTGTTTTTTACTTAAATTCCATGAAACTTATGTTTTTAAAGGTTTTTATAATTTTTATTAAATTTTGGTTGTTTTTAGTTTAATTTCGGTGTTTGATGTTAATTGGTTAGGTGTGCCCAAGTTTAGATTGATGCAAGTGGAATGTATGCTGGAACTTGAAGAGGAAAGCTCAAAATCTCTATGAATTGAATATGAAGAGGCATGCACAGCCATGCACATAGGTGTGCATGACCAATCTTGAGCTTGAACATTTCACAATGCATCCAGACAGTGATGTAAAGCTGTGCATCCAAATTTGCATAGCCATACACCAAATGCATAACTTGTGCATGGCCAATTATGATTTGATGATTTTTGGAGCAAGAGTGATGCACAACAGTGCATATGGAAGTGCACAGCCATGCACTTCTGCAGAAATAAATTTTGAAAAATATATTTAGGGTTTATTTGAGAACTATTATAAATAGCTCTTGTTTTCCTCTTTTATATATGTTGGCTGGTCTGAATTTTAGTTAGTCACATTTCTCTTTTGCAATAAAACAACTTTATATCTCATTTTTTTTGAATCATTACTCAAGCATTATTAAGGCTAGAGGATTGAAGAACATTTTGCAATCATTTTCAAGAGAATAAAAGGGGTTGTCTTCCTAATTATTCCTAACGCTTAAGTTAATAATATATCATGATTATGTTTGCTTTACTTAATTCTTCTTATTCTTTCTTTTTAATTACCATGAGTAGCTAAATTAGTAGTTAGGATTTTTAAACCCGACTCAAGAATGGACTTATTAGGTTAGACTCCTTATCACCACACTACAAACCATGATTATTATTGAATATAATGCTTTCTTAGGTTTGATCACCCTAAGAATTGATTTGGACAATGGGGTGAGATTGAGAGAAAATCCTTGTTGGGAACAAAATAATAATCTATTAATTAATCAAAATAGGTTCAGAAACGGTTTGGTTGATTAATATCCCTTGTATGGCTTTACTTAACTATAAAAAATAATTAACTATTCAAGTAGCTAGAGATAATCACTTGGGTAGTTATTATGGTTGGTAGAATTATGCGAGTGCTTGAGAAAGACTTTCATATGTTTAAAGATGCCTAGGGAATAGAATAAATTCATAAGTGATAGGGAAATTAACATGATCTTTAGTTAAAATTGAGTCGGGGATAAAAACCCTAACCTTTATTATATTGATAAATTTTCCGTTAGTTAAATTTTATTTTATAGCTCTGTTTAATTTTCATGTTAAGTTAATTTTATTTTTTAAATTACATCTTCCTTTAATTGTCTCGACAAATAAATAAAAAAAGTAATCCAATACTTAACATCCACTCAATTGGGATCGATAATCTTTTACCACTTGGACAACTACGTGTGTTTATGGATTCACATCACCAATAACTCCCGCACCTTAAACCCTGATTCTCTTGTTATAGAAGTGGATTTTTAAGTCACTTCTTCCTAATACAAGTTGGGTGGCAACTCCAACTTATAAGGCCTAATCAGGAAAACCCTCCCACAAATATTAATAAATAGATATCAAGTAGATAGTCGCCATTAGCCTATGTGCCCCGATGCTATAAAGCTCACAGATCCTCGTGATCGCGATCCCCCATACCGATCACAAGTTTTTGGCGACTCCACTGGGGACTACTGATTCGAGGGGTATGAATGAAAGACTGTTTCTTATTATACATAACTTGTTTATTCACCTTTATAACAGTATAACTGCATTTCATTACACTCACCACCTACACCTTGGTTCCTAAACCCTCAATAATACTGAATGACATTGCCACCATGATTCGATTTGAGTCACGAGGTGGTGGCAGCAAAGATAAGTATTATCACCTTTAGCCCTTACTCGATTAAGAAAAGTTATAGGGCTTAAAGTGATGCAGCCAGCTCCTAAGTCCAAAATGGGGTACAATTTTTCTCGAGTAGCCAGACTCTCTGACCGGAGTCCATAACCCTAGTCATATGGGGGCATTCTTGCTAAAGGAGCCCAAGCCGTAATTCCGATGTAGCCCATGTAGATAAACCAATAGAAATCTCCCTTAGTATCGTACCAAGCTCTTGCATGCTATCCTTATCTTGATGTTGTTCGTTTGACTTGATATTCAGAAATGATATGACATCTCTAGTGTCTGCCACCATTTACTGTCATTGTGCCAGCCTTCATAGACTGCCCACACTTAGAACTCTGTGATCCTCATTTACTTTATGTAAGCCATATACACAAGGAATGACAAGAATCATATGTCTCAGCTTGGACAGTCCATAAAGACCAACAAATAATGACATTTTTTGATAATGGAACCTAGAGAAGTCATCCATTTGCCCTTATCATATCAAGTGGATAAATCAAGAATTTAACTAGATTATGGACACTCATGCTGGGAAAATCAAATTGTAAATTATCAAACAAAACCTTTATGTCTCTTAGTAAACACATCGAATGTCGATGAAAGGGCCATGAACCTGTATCCCCTGTGTTGACTATAGTCCATAGGCTCGCGGGCGCGCATGAGCTATAGACACCATTTGAGACCCGACAATTAGGCCTTTCATTGACATTATGTTGTTACTTTAAGTACATTTGGGTATTTCTCCCTAGTTTACCTATTGATTCTGATCATTATAAATAGAAACAACCTAGTTCAAAAGCGGAACCATAGTCCCCCGATGGCTATGAGTCAAAAATCTACCTAGAACAGAATTCTCTACCGTGTGGAGTAATAAGGTTGGAAAGAGAGGTTGCCTGTGTTTGGTTTGTTCATTTTGTAGGTTTTACACTAACCCCTATTTGCTCGTTTTCTTTTCTTTCCATGCATACATAACATACACATGGGACATTTCATCATGTACTAACTCACAATCTTCTTGCAACCATTTTTGCATCAACACAATAGTAGAATTATAACCATCATGCCATGCAAACATACTAACCCTTATCTTTTGCAGAATTCATCACATCATGCATGCATGCATCATCCTTTTGTTTTATCCTAACACACATACTTGTGCAAAAACATAGCTCCTTGAAAGTTTTGTAGGCTCAAAGCTACTAAATGTGCTATTACTATTCCTGTTATTCCTATGACCGATCCAACTCAAGAGGTAATGGCTTAAAACACAGAAGAACAGTTGAAAGATGCTCTCAAGAAAATGATGAATGATGGAACTTTGTTCGACTTTATGAAGAAAGAAATGAAAGTTGCAATGGAATAGTTGATCTATGAGAAAGTAGAACAGGGAGAAGCTTTTGGGTCTGTTAATGCAAAGATTGATAAAGGCAAAAATAAAGTGCCTACTCTAGGATTGTTTATTAAAGATGACAAGTATTACTAGGCTATAAAGGAAGCACCCCCTCCTACACCTGCCAAAACAGTCAATCTGACTAAGTTTGAGCCGTCGGAGGAGGTTAAGATACTGGCTAACAGGATGGCTCAGCTTGAGTTCTCATTTAAAGAGAAGAGTGTTATAAGGAGCTGTGAGTACATTGACCTTTCACTGTTTAAGGATGAGCTTGTACTTAAAGGCTTCAAACTCCCAAACTTCACTAAGTTCAATGGTACTGGGAATCCCCGGGTCCACTTGAGATAATATGCTACCTTTATGGCTTCTACAAAATTGACTGAATCCCAGATTATGAAGTTTTTCTTTACTTTACTTGAAGAAGGGCTAAGAGTATGGTTCTTTGACTTGGAAGATGAGATTAAGAATGATTGGATGCTTCTCACATAGAAATTCATCAATCAATACGAGTATAACATTCAGCTGGATGTTACAAGGCATGATTTGGAAACTACCAAAC
Organism: Mallotus repandus; assembly: GCA_949671775.1. Lineage (NCBI taxonomy): Eukaryota > Viridiplantae > Streptophyta > Magnoliopsida > Malpighiales > Euphorbiaceae > Mallotus > Mallotus repandus. The sequence continues at coordinate 8,381 of CATIWM010683846.1, forward strand.
AGAAAAGTGGTGAGAGTTTCTCAAACTACATCACTCGATAGAGAGGAAAAGCTACCCCGATGAGGGATAGAACTTTGGAGGATGAACAAATAGAGATGGTAATCAAGGGATCCCCACCTCATTTTCACAAAAAGATGCTATTCATCCACTACCCTACCTTCAAAGCACTTCACCAAGCCGACATCAAAATTGAGGATGAAGAGATTTCCTAACCCAAAAACCCATATCGAAACCTAACACAACTTGCCCAGAACACCCATTCTATTGAAGCAAACCTAACTGTCAATGCCCTGAGAAATCATAAATACTCAAACTTTAGCCTACCCTTATCCAAAGTCTTCCAAAGACTCCAATAAAAAGGCCTTCTCAAACCCCTTGAACCAAGACCTCTGCCAAACCCATTGCCACTTTGTATTAATCCCAACCTCTACTACCACTGCAACTAAATGCCTGGTCATAATACAAATGATTGTTACATCCTAAAAGACTAAATCTAAGACTTCATAGACTCTGGCAAGATTGAAGACCCTAAAAATCTTCTTAATGTTAAAACCAACCATTTACTTAACTATCAAAACATGCTGCCGCCAACTTCCTATGCCATCTCTTCAGGGCTGCCTGAGTCCTTTGTTGAGAATTCTATTCAAGACATTCCAGAGAGTGAGGAAGAGAAGCTTAAAAGGGAAGAAAGGGAGCTATTAGTAATATTAGAGGCAGATTTTGCGGGTTTGGTCTATAGCTCAAGTGATGACGAGATGGACCCTTCCTTTTACTAGTACACATCCATGCTTCCTACTTGTACACCTCACATGATGATGCAAAGACAACAAAGTCAGATAGTAGTAAGGAGATTTGGGGAAGTTACCATCTGAATCTGAAGAAGAAGGAGAACTGAAGGAAAAGAAAGCGATTTGGGATCTATTAAGACAATCATCTAGGAAGTTCAATTTCAAAGTGAAATAAAAATTTCCTCCTTCAGCTATCATCAAGAAAGAAAGTATTATACCCTTCAAATGAGGAGTGGATTTTGATGAAGAAGATAGAATTTTCACTGTCTAATTATCAACCATACCAAGCATAATAGGCATTAATATATGGTACGACTCCAATGAGGAAACATTAGTTAATCACATGACTAGAAGTAGGAGAGTGTACTAGCTTACTGAGAAAGACGTGGAATGCCAAGGAGGTTGTTACAAAGGAGAGTAAACCCATAGCTCAGATAGAAGAAGATTCAATCTTCAAATAACTTAGAAAAACCTAAGCTCAAGTCAGTATTTGGGATCTTTTGATGACATTAGAGAAACACTAGAATGTGCTGGCACATGCTTTGGATGATACAAAGATCTCTCCAGACACTACTCCTAAGGATATAATAGCCTCTCTATTTCCAAAACCCAGCAGTGTTATTTCCTTCTTTGATAATGATCTTCCACTAGAAGGGAAAGCCCATAATAGGCCTCTATTCATCTAAGTGGTCAGGAGAGCTAAGAAGACGTCATGTGTCATAGTTGATGATGGGTCAACCATCATTGTTTGTCCACTCAGGCTACTCCACAAGTTTGGGATATTGGTTGAAGAGCTTGAAGCATCCAATTTGATAATCAAGGCTTATGATGACTCCAAGAAGTAAGTAGTGGGAACCTTTAAAACAACTGTCACTATAGGAGAGATTGAGTATATTGTGGAATTTATAGTGTTGGATATCCCACCTACATTTGCTCTATTATTAGGGAAGACCTTGGTTCCATCCACTTGGAGGAGTACCATAGACTTTGCAATAGAAAATCAAGTTCCCACTTAATGGAAAGGTAGCCATTGTTGAAGTTGTGAATACTGACACTAGAATGGGCATAGTTGGTAAAGGAGGACATAGAAATACATATCAAGGCTAAGTTCCTAAAAGTGGTGGACTATCCAGAGTGGTTGGCTAACATGATTTCAGTACCTAAAAAGTATGAGAAAGTAAGGATTTGTATAGACTATAGAGATCTCAACAAAGCATGTCCAAAGGATGACTTTCCTCTGCCTCATATAGATGTTCTGATTGATAATGCCAACACATGTGCTATGTACTCCTTCATGGATGTTTTCAGGATATAACCATATTCTTATTGAAATTACCAACAAAGCTAAGACCGCCTTCATCACTGAATGAGGAACGTACTACTATAGAATAATGCCTTTTGGTTTAAAGAATGTAGATGCAACATATCAGAGAATGGCTATAGCAATGTTTCATGACATGATACATAAGGAGGTAGAAGTTTATGTTGATGACAAGATGGTAAAGTTAAAGACTTAGGAAGAACATCCAGCCGCATTGGAGAAGTTCATGCAATGGGTAGACAAGTACAATATGAGGTTGAATCCTAAGAAGTGAATATTTGGGGTAACTTTAGGGAAGATGCTGGGACACATAGTCAGTTAGAGGGGAATTGAAGTTGATCTAAACTAGGTAAAAGCAATTTGGGAAATGCCGACGCTGAAGACTGAAAAGGAAATCTGAGGATTCTTAAGAAAGTTGCAGTTCATTAGTAGATTCATAGCCAGATTGATAGAAATATGTGAACCGATATTCAAGCTACTAAAAAAAGATTAGCTTGTGGTTCGGAATGAACAATGCTAGATTGCTTTCGACACAAAGACTATCTCACAAACCCACCAATTTTGAGACCCCTAGAAATGGGAAAGCCCTTAATCCTATATTTGGTAATTGAAGGGAGCGCAATAGGAGCTATGCTAGCTTAGGAAGGAGGAGCACGAGCTAAACACACTGTTTACTACTTAAGCAAAAAAAGGATGCCTTACGAGAAGAACTATAGTCAGGTTGAGCATATCTGTTTGGCAATGGTTTGGGCCATGAGAAAACTGAGGCTTTACTTTCAGTCTTACAAGATTCGAGTAATTTCAAAGATAGATCTTATGATACTTCTATTTGAAGCACCTTCTGACCAGAACTATGTATTTCCAGTCAAAAATACATAATTCTGACCAGCCGAAAATATGTAGTTCTGGTCGGAATTACATAATTCCGATAGTAATTTACCTCTCTTTTTTTCTTTCTTTTAACTACAAAATGATCCTTAAAAGAATTAAAACATTATAATTAGGTCCTTAAAAGAGTTACATTTAAGTTCTAAGATTAAAAATCAAGATTTAATGACCTATTTATAACAAAATTATCATCATTTAATCTTTTGTCGCATCCATGCTCTAGTCATCCCGAAATTATGTGTTTGTAGAGAGTACCTCAAAATTTGATGCATATATTAAGGGGGAGTCACACTAATACACACTCTTCACAATTGATTACTTAAATTCTCAAATTTATTTATTAAAATCTAAAAAGGGAGAGATTATTAGCCATTTGCATGATTAAGGCTTAAATATAACCTTGTTTTGATTTTAACAATACAATTTTGAAGACTAATGATGTTTATCTAAGTGCATGTTAGTCAGGTCCTAAAGAAAGCTCAAAAATTGCAAAAATATGAGAAGTGAAACTGGGCTATGGTCCTAATCACGACCACGACCTAATCATTATGATATGGAGCCTTAAAGCCCTTTTGATGAGATGGAATCCAATAGCCCTCACGGTCATCATCACGACCGTGACTAGACCGTGACATGGCTCACGAGCAAGATCATGAGCCTTGTCCTAGGCGCGATCAAAGAGCTTCAATTAAGTAAGAAATCCAGTAGCCCTTATAGTCCATATCACAACCATGACTAGACCGTGATAAGGCTTACAAGGGCAATCATAAGTGACTCATAAGCATGATCAAAATACTTCAATTAAGCAAAGAAGATAGTAGCCCTCACGAGCATGATCATGACCATGATCATGCTCGTGATTGAACTAACGGTCCAAGCCTCATATGCATAAGAACCAAAAAGGATTGAAGATCAAAGTGATAGAAGTGCTCACGATCCTAGTCATAATCGTGACTCGACCATGATGAGCTAAGTGGCACTTACACAACGATTAGTTCAGTGTCTCAACGGTTAGTTTCTTAAGAGTCACTACTGTAACTCATGTAATCATGACCGCGACCAGTAAATTTCCTACAAATAGCTAGAAGAGCAATTAATGAAAGAAGAAGAAGCCATAGACGAATTCAATGGCCTCCAATAGCTATCTTTTAAAATGTTCACTATATATACACCTCTTGAAAACTCATTTAAGAGGTTAGATGTGTTGGTAAACTAATTCTCTCTTATTATTAAATTCATTCAAGCTTCAAACTCTAATTCTTTGTATTCAATTGTTTTGAGTGTGGTTTTGTGAGCTAGACCAGGTTCTTCTTCTTCTTATACTTCTTGAGGTTAAAAAAGGGAAGTGAGGAACTAGTGCTAGGTGGACTTGGTTTAATTGTTAGCCACTAAAACACTTGGTAATTTGTTTTAATTGTGAGGCAAGTGATTATGTGTAAAATAGTAGTATTATGTATGGTTAATTTATGTATTTTTATAATATTTTTTATTAAATTTAGTTATTTTTATATTACTGTTATTTATTTTTATAATATTTTTATAAAAAAAAATAATAATAATAATAAATAAATAAATAAA
>CATIWM010684074.1:0-13653 GCA_949671775.1 Mallotus repandus
TGGGGGCAACAACATAATTAGTGATGGGATCTGTAATGATCTGGGCAAGAACGGGGAGAATAACATCCAGAACCATCTTTAGCTTTGCTCAAAGCAAAAACAATAGATGCTGAAGTACGGGTGAAAAAAGCAAAGGGAAACAAAAAATACAGAGGAAGTGAGTAATGAAGGAAGCAGAAGAAATGAGAAGGATAAGAGAAATGGTGATGATAACAACTAGCTAGCTGAGCTATTGGAATATATTCGTTAAGACATACATAGGAGAGGGAATGGGAAGAGATAAAGAAGAAAAACAGGAGAATTTGGTTTAATAATAATAATTATTAGGGGGTGGGGTCTGCCAATCAAATTGTCTAAAAGCTGGTTGGATGGATGGATAAAAAATAACAAAATAAATGCCTATTAATGAGTCCGAAGACTTCCAAATAACCCAATGTCTAATTTCCATTTTACTTGTACTGTACACTATTCATTTATATATTGAGAAATAATTGATCTTAGCGTCCCAATATGCCTGCCTGCCACAACCCTTTTTTTTCTTTTTCATATGGTCATTTTCTGTCCCACTACCGTCGCAATTCGTGGGCCATGACCCTTCTTTTTTCATAGTTAAAATTGCATTTTTAGTGTCTTAATTTTTTATTTTTTACTATTTTAGTGTCTAAACTTTTTTTTCTATTTTGGTGTCACAACTTTAAAAACTATGACTAATTTTGTGTATGTAGCCGGATTGCCCCAATCAGAGTGCTTATTAGACTTATATGGGTCCCACTTTCAGCATTGTCACTTACCACGTTTGCAAAAACAATTAAAATGACATGTCAAAGACAAAAATGCCCTTAAATTGACAGAAGCAAAATAAAAGCTAAACCTCTGGCTTGGCTTCTTGTTTATATCAAAAATTTTGGGGTTTTCCCTCCCAAATAGAGCTGTGAGAAGAGGGAAAGTGAAACGTTTGAGAAGTTTCGATGCCAAAAGCCATACTTTCGCAAACTGAATGCATTTCTGACGTTGATATTCAAGCTAAAAGCAAAAGTTAATACTGGGACATTTTTAACAATCGAAGCCATGAAAGGTATGTTGGAGTTACAATTTTGTTTGTTTTATGTTATCAATTTTGTTTTATCCTATGTGTTGTGTTTTCTTTTTCATTTTATTCCTATGTATGCATCATCTTGGGGAGAAAAGTAATTGCTTTATATAATGTATGTTGGGTAGTGAGGTGAAGCAATTTTTTTTTTGCTTGATTAATTTCTTATTTCTTGATTTTCAAAATGGCAAATCACGTGGCTATTGTCTTTTACAATGGAATATTTGTGTGTAAGGGGAGCAAGGGAAAAGATTATGTAGGGGGTAAAAGGAAGGAAATAGATATAGATATGGGAAACTTTGTCCTTAGCTCATTTTATACCGTTTTAAAGGATACGTGTGGTAATTTGGAAATTGATAAGGTTCATTTTAGGAAACCTGAGATGCCATTAGACAGTGGTCTTTTGTTGTTGTATGAGGGGACCAGTGGTGTTTTTATTGAACAACTCAAAAAGCACCAGCAAATGGCGCTTTATTTAGAACATAATTTTAGGTCTTTTAAGGCAGTGTATAGAGAAGACTTCAGTGAAATTGATGGAGCATTTGGAAGGGAGGCTGATATATGTGATCTAACCTTCGATGGTGGGATAGACAAGGCAACAATTGAGGGAGGTCCTGGTAATATAAATAAGGGGCATACTGTCACTCAACCATCTTTACATAAGGATATAAATGCTATTCTAGGTAGTTTACAAGTAGTGGCAGATGAGGGGCAGATAGGAGATGAATTTTTAAGTCAAATATCAGAAGATTTGCTTAAAAAAGATATTGGTAGTAGGAAAAATGACACTGCAGACTTAAATGCTACTCCCAATGAAAATGAAAATGCAAGTTCAATTGCAAATGCAAATTCAAATTCAAATGCAAATGCAAGTTTAAATGGAAATGCAAATTCAAGTGGCAATGCAGTTGATGAGGAGCAGCCAAGAAATGAGGCAAAGGTTGGAAATGAAGAAGATAATGAATTTCATGAGGTAGAGGTTGGAAATGAAGAAGATAATGAAAATAAAGATGATTTTCTAATTGATTGTCCACTACCATCTGATGAAGATGATGATGAATTACAGATAGTAAGGGAAACTTTAAGAAGGGCTAGATAGAAAAAAAGAAATACAGATATTTTGAATGTTGGTTTTGTTAATTCAGATTCTACAAATAATCAAAATATTGCAAGAGAAGAACCAGCAGAAGCATTTACATCAGTCCCTATTGACTACTCCAATTTAGGTCAAGAAGATAAAGATTTTAATTCTGAATGAAGGTGAATTTGCTTTGGATGATGAAAATTTGAGTTGTTCAAGCATAGAGGATAGTGAAGATGATCATGTTGTCAGGAGGAGGAGCAGGTTTCCAGCATTTGATCCTAAAGCTGAAAAGATTTCTATTTATTTAGGGATGACTTTTAGGAATGCAAGAGCTTTTAAAGAAATTATTACTAGATTTTCAGTTCAAGAAAGATGTGCATTTAAGGTAATAAGAAACACAAGTGGGTAGACTTGGGTGAAGTGTGTTAGGCAGAATTTTCCCTTTACAATGTATGCATCGTTTGATAATGCATTAAAGCAGTATCAGGTGAAGACTTTGCAACCTATTCATACATGTCCAGTTGTGTATAAGAATAGAAGAGTTACATCGAAATGGTTAGTTGTGAATTACTTGGTAAAGTATAAGTGCATACATGCTATGAAGTTGACTAATTTATAAACATTAGTGAAGGAAGAATTGAAGGTGAACATGTCTTTGACATAACTTAGAAGAGCCAAGTTAAAGACAATGGCTATATTAGATGGTAATCTAAAGACAAAATATGGCTTGTTGTGGGACTATTTGGCCGAAATTGAAAGGGTGAATCCGGGTACGACTACAACAATGAATGTTAGAAGGCCAATTCCAACAAATTTGCCTATTTCTTAGAGATTGTATATCTCTTTTCAGTGTTTGAAAGAAGGGTTCTTAGGTGGTTGTCAAAGAATACTTGGTTTGGACGGATTCTTTCTTAAGGGAGTAATTAAGGGTGAAATTCTTGCAGCTGTGGGCCGGGATGGGAACAACCAGATATTCCCTGTAGCATGGGCTGTGGTGACTGTAAAGAATAAAGCAAATTGGAATTGGTTTATAGAGCTTTTGGCAAAGGATTTAAATATGCAAGATGGTTCAGAGTGGACTATAATTACTGACCAGCAGAAGGTTAGTTAAATTTCTTCACTTGCTTAAGTTATTTTGTGTTTGAATTTGTACAAATGCATGTTATTTGGTCAATCCCTTTCTTTTCAGGGTCTACTGGATGTTGTTTCAACTCAACTTTCAAATGTTGAGCATCGCTGCCGTGTTAGGCATTTATATGCCAACTGGAGGAAGAAAAACAAAAATAAAGATCTGCATATGTAGTTTTGGAAGTGTGCAAAGTCATATAACATACCAAATTTTAAGGCCAATATGGAAGAAATGAAGAGACTAACAGCAAACGGGTTTGAATACAAGCTTCAGACACATCCTAGGCACTGGTGCAAGGCGTATTTCAATACACAGGTGAAGTGCGATATTGTATACAATAACTTGATTGAGGAATTTAATGGTAGCGTAGTTCCATTTAGAGATAAATGCATATATACTATGTTAGAGGGAATGAGAAAGATGGTCATGAACAGATTGAGAGAGAATAGGGGTCGTTGTGAGAAATGGCTATGTGATTTTGGCCCTAGAATAAGGAAAAAAGTTATATGATAATTGCATTGAAAGCTCAAATTATCAAATGTTGTGGAATGGTGATAGTGGGTTTGAATAGGTTACAAGGGTGATACGTATGTTATTGATCTTAAAACTATAAGTTGTCCTTGTTGTGCATGGGATATGATCGAAATTCTTTATCATTATGCGATTTATGCAATTCATCATTTGGATAAAAATCCTGACGATTTGATCCATAGCTGGTATAGGAAAGACAAGTACAAAGTTGTATATACTCATATGATGCAGTGTATGAATGGTAGAAAATTTTGGAATAAAATTCCAGCTGATCCGCCACAGCCACCACCTAAAAAAAGAATGTCTGGGAGACCTGCTAAAGTTAGAAAAAGAGAAGAACATGAGTTGAGATCCACCAAAATGTCAAGGCATGGAAAGCAAATGACTTGCCAAGTCTGTTATAAACTAGGCCACAACATACAGACTTGCTCATTTTTAAAAGTAGGGAGCTCAATTAAAGTTAGTTCATACTTGATTCTTTACTTTACTTTTTTTTATTATATATTTCTTACTTGATAAGCAATATTAATATTTGAATTTTGTTCAGACCTCAACAGGTAATAATAGTGAAGAACAATCACAACAGAATATGAATTCTTCAGATGATAAAAGAGCAAAATCAAGACCAAAAAAGCTGAAAGTAATTATAGTTTCTTTTATTATAAGTGTCTTGTTGTATAGTGTTTTCTATGTATTACTAATTAATATTAGACTACAGGTTATAGGTGGAAAAGCAAAAGAGGTTTCAAATGTTGCACCAACAGTTAATGAAAATCTGGTTAAAGCTAAATGATTATTACATATGAATAAATTGTTCATTTATATAAAGCTTTACATATTTCTAAGTAGTTAAAATTTGTTCAAGGAACACAACAAGTAGCAAGCTCAGTTACAAATGATGCTAAAAATGAAGGACCTACAGAGATAATACAAGAGGCCGATCTGAATATGCAAGATAACAACACTCCTCAATCAATACCAGTAAGTACATATTGATGTTGTTTGAATGAAAGATATTTTGGGGAACTGTGTTGTCAAGGGAAATTGCTTCTTGTGTTGGTTGAGATAGATTTTCAGTATTCTCATTTGCTTCATGTGTTGATTGATTCTGAGATAGTGTTTTCTCATTTAGATCGAATGTTGGTTGAATACTTGGTTTGAGTCTTGTAATTTTATTCTTCTGTTGGTAATTCAGGCTGTGTTACAAAGAAATCAAATAGAATATGACCATTTCTAAATTTCTTATTCAAGAACAAGAAAACCAAGACCTGCATATGCTCATGCCACACATCTAACTGCATTTACTAATCAATTCAGGCCTTGGATTTCACCTGGATTTGCTACACAACCATCTACATGCCATGGTCTTTATACAGACCTTACAACGAACAATATGATACTTAATATGAGTGAGCCCATTAAATCATGTCCAATATGTGTAGTGTTGTTCATTTATGTATGTATATGTGCAGTGTTGGTGATTTCTATATGTATTTGTGTAGCCAAGAGCTCAAGGTCAACGAGTTTTTATTGAATGTGGGAAAATAAGGTCTGGTTTTGAGGCAGAACCAGCGTTCATGACACAAAGGACATAAGGCTTCAGAAAAAATGGAAAGCATTTCATAACTACTACTCAACTTCAGGTATAGCTGTTATATGCAATTTTTTTAGTTCAATGACACTGAAAATGTTGTTTGTGAGCTTATAATGTTGACATTCTTTGTAGACCAATAAAAAAAAGAGAAAAATCAGTTGCTCATTCAGCCAAGAGAAAAGCATCTCAGAGTAATGCTAATGATGGTCCATCAAAAAGAGCAGTAGTACCACAAATGGGGGACAACCTTTGGGAGGAACATATGACTCAGTATCCTTGCAAAAAAACTGAATTATTTTTTCAGTCAAATTACTTGTTTTTTTTATATATTCAATTGATGTATTAACAACATCATTTTTTTTTTCATATTATGATTCATATATAAAACATAGAATTGAATCAACTTAATTTTGTGTTTTGTAACTTTTGTTTGCCATATTATAAGCAAACTTGCTTATTTGAAATGAATTTCATTATTAGTCAGTTTACTTCTTGATTAATGGTTAAAATTTTGACAAACTTATACTTGATATTATGACCATTTTATTTTCATGAAACCACTTCAATAACTGATTTAGGTGCTTCAAAACTTGGTTATTTGTTAACTTCTTTCTCTGTATTCTGACTGAAACCCATATTTTCTGTTAACAACATTAACATCACATATACATATAATATAAAAATGGAGCTCAACAAAGTGAAGGATAATTTCTTAATATATTTAAGCAACTGATAATCCTATTACTACATAAAAAGATAAACTGCCATCTTTGCCTAACAGAAAGCTAAACTAACATATGCTTTACTAACATAGTCAATGGTTAGATCTAAGGATAAACTAACATTTTTGCCATATATTTAAGCTAAATTAAACTAAAGCTAAAAATAATACATTCACAATTAATGACCACAGAGGTTGCTGTGCACATACTTGTTGCCCAAAATTCATACATTAACCTCCCATTTATATTACTTGAAGATGATGATAATTACTAACAAAATAACAACCACTAACAACCTTCTTTCCCTTTCTTTGCTACTTTGTAATTGGAGCTCCAACCTTGAATTAGCAAAAACCACAGAGGTTGTTGTGCACATACTTGTTGCCCAAAATTCATACATTAACCTCCCATTTATATTACTTGAAGACGATGATAATTACTAACAAAATAACAACCACCAACAACCTTCTTTCCCTTTCTTTGCTACTTTGTAAGTGGAGCTCCAACCTTGAATTTTTGTTCAACAACCCATTGATAATACATCTTGCTCTCTCGCACAATTGATTTTCAGCCCACTGAAATGATTGATTGCATGATGTATCTTCGCAGCTCCAAAACTGTCTTCCTGGATTTGAGTTCGTCCATGAAGTTCTCATCACCTTGAGCTTTCTGCACGCACATCTTAGTTCCATATTCTTCTTCTTCTTCTTCTTCTTCTTCCTAAAATCACGATTTTCTTTCTCACCTTCTTCTTTTCAATTTAGCGACATTTTAATCAAGAACAGTGAAATGAACGTTAACATAAGAACTTTTAAGGGCATTTTTGTCTTTGGCAGGTCTTCTTATTCTTCTTCTTCTTCTTCTTCTTCTTCTTGAAATCGCGATTTTCTTTGTCACTTTCTTCTTTTCAATTTAGCGATATTTTAATCAAGAACAGTGAAATGAACGTTAACATAAGAACTTTTAAGGGCATTTTTGTCTTTGGCAAGTCATTTCTTCTTCTTCTTCTTCTTCTTCCTGAAATCGCAATTTTCTTTATCACTTTCTTCTTTTCAATTTAGCGACATTTTAATCAAGAACAGTGAAATGAACGTTAACATAAGAACTTTTGAGGGCATTTTTGTCTTTGGCAGGTCATTTTAATTATTTTTGCAAATGTGGCAGGTGACAATACTGAAAGTGGGATCCATACAAGCCTAATAACCACTATGATTGGGGCAATCCAGCCACATACACCAAATTAGTCATAGATTTTAAAGTTGAGACACCAAAGTAGAAAAAAAAATCAGGCACCAAAATAGCAAAAAATAAAAAATTGAGATACCAAAAATGTAATTTTACCTTTTTCATATGGTCATTTTATGCCCCACTACAATACAAAAGCAATGAACAAACAAACTATTATTATTATTATTATAATTTGAACATAGAACTTTTTTAAGTTTTCGTGTCTCAACTTGATATAATGCTAATTAGCATTGAATTACAAAGTAATTTCAATTATAAAGTAAGCATAACAAATAAATATTGTCCATTTAATTTTTTTTAAAGAAACTTTTAATAGTTATATTGTCAATAAATTCATGGCATAACTTTTTATTTCTTGAGGGAGGGATTTTGGTTGCTCCGTCGATTTCAAATTTCAAATGGTAAATTTTTTGTATAATTAAACACTAAATTCCTTAAAAAAATGCCCATTAAATTTTATTAAAGAGGAAAAGTAGAATATATGCCCATTAAATTTTATTAAAGAGGAAAAGTAGAATATATATATATATATATATATATATAGCGAAGAGCAGCCAATGTTGAATAATGCAAAACGTTATGGAAAGAAAAAAACTATTATATTAATATTTAAGTTATTTGACTTAGTATTTCTTTAATATGAAATTATTCAATGGGTGGTTCACTTCATTATGTTTATTAGTGAATAAAGTCAATTCTAATAAATTATTGAAATTTAAATTCTCTTTTCGATTTTTTATTAGTTTCTTAACTTAATTTGAATCAAGCAGTTGATCTAAAAATAAAATAATTATATTAACAATATATAATTTTTGATTTTAATTCAAAACAATCACAATATTGATTATGATATTTTAAATGAATATTAATTTTTTCTTAACCTACTTCAAATAATTTTTGTCTAAGATTTCTTAAATTAATAGGGTTGGACCAATCGAACAAATAGATATACTACACATGATTTTTAACAATAGAAGGCATGACATTCACAAATAAAAATAAATATTTTTATGGAAAATGTGGACTTGATTAAAAATTATTTTATTTTATTTTGTGGACTATAATGGTAATGAAAGAATTTTTTCAAGGACCAAAAAAAATTAAATGTTTATTTAAATTTTTGGAAACAAAGTCGAGAGCATTCGAGAAAATTCACTCACCATGGACAACATTGATCATGAAGCTATTTAGCTACGTAAAACATAATCCATATTTTTAATATTTTAGCTTGTGTTGATTGGCTAGCAAACCAGCCTGTAGAAGCAACAATGAGACTCATAATTAATACCAGAGGGGATTTGGCCTAGGAAAATGTAGCCCAATGGGCCTACAAAAATCATGAAGCCCATACTCCCCTGACTTCTTCTTCTCCATTCTTCTTCATTTGTACACCTGAACCAGAGGAAGGAGACAAAGAATTGTTAGAAGATAACAGTGACATGTAACAAATAAAACCAGCAAGCCAACAAGAAATGGACATGTTAGCAAAGATCGTACAACAAGATCACCCCTGCACACAAAAATTCCTTGGCAACATCCAAAGAAAATTACATTGCCAATGTCAGGCACTGTGGGTCTCCACGCGACAAGAGTAACGTCCTCTGGTAACCGCCCGAGCCATGCCATATCACAGAAAGGCGCATGGCCAAAGAAGAAGAGGCGACTCAAGTGAACAGTACTCCCATCCATTCTCCGGGTGACACTTGGACTATGTAAGGTACTATATATATTCCATGCATAGAAACGAAGAGAGGTAATCATGAAAAACCCTACCAAAAACCCTAGTCATGTTATTACTCTATATTTCTCCTCCTTAACCTGACCGTCGGAGGGGGTTTGCTGGGACCCCACCCAGCAAGTTCTTTCACCGGCTTCCATTTTGCAAGTTCGTGAGCGTGGACTAGCGATGACAACGATGGAGAAAAATTGAGAGACCTCAGATCATGCAATACTCATCCTAACCATTCTTGGACCCAGACCTCTTGGTACATTGCAGACTAACGTTTCAACCTTGTTAAACCCTAATCTACCGTCAACACATCCTACAACCTATCCCAAACGCCAAACCCGGAGACAACTTCTATCATGGCTGTACTCCAAAAACTCACCGCTGTTGTTGAAAGCTTAACGAAGAATATAACAAAGGAGAAAGGATGAAGAGAGGCTAACAAAGATAGAGTTAGGGTGGAGGAAGAAACCGACAATGTAATGCTCCAGGAGCAAGATGAAACTGAAGGAGATACCGCCAAAAGAGTTGGGGTGGAGACTAAACCACAAGTCTGAGGCCTGCATAAAGCTAGGGATAAGGAGAAGGTGGTCATGGGTGAAGAGGATCACTAGGGGTTCATAGGGAATGTCAAAGCTTACATGGATATAAAGCAGCTCATTCAAACCATCCAAAAAGTGGTAAAAGCATGAAGCCAAATGGAGAAGGTAAGGGATTTAACCTCAGGGACACTTCCCCACTTTCTAATGCGATTATCAATGATCCATTCCCTAATAAGTTCAAAATGCCACCTTTAAGCTCCTACGATGGATCAACAAACCCGGTTAGTCATATCAACGCCTACATAACCACCATCCACCTATAGTCTACCAAAGACTCAGTTCTTTGTAGGGTATTCCCCACTACTTTAAAGGGTATGGCTCAGGAGTGGTACCAAGGAATGGATAGCAGGTCATAGGCTTTCACAGCCCGATTTTGCCCAACTCTCATAGGCTTTCACAACCCGGTTTATCACGTGCATTCCCCTTAGGAGTGTCTCAACGGATCTCCATAAGTTGTCACAGAAGGCAACAAAGTCGCTAAGAGACTTTATGGAAAGGTTTAACAAGGAAGTAGTTCAAGTGGATGATCTGGATGTCATTATCACTATTAAGGCGCTGGTAGTGGGAACAACCTGTAAACCTCTTTATGACTCTTTGACTTTGCTTCCTCCATCAACGTTTCCTGAGTTGATCGCACGAGCATCATAACATATATAGATTGAAGAGTCCACTATTGTAGACGATAATAAACCAGACAGACGCAAGCCCATAACTCCTCTTTCAAATGGGTAAGAGAAGGAGGAGGGGTCATACGACCAAAGAGTGATAAAAGGAATATGAGTTTGGACCCCAACAAAGAGATGGGGATGATAGGAGGATTGATAGGTGTCCCAGACACCATATGTTCTAGGGAAACCCCTACCCACATCATCAATATACCCCTCTCAACACTTCAAGGAGGGGAATCCTGATGTGGATCAAGCAATCGGGAAAGAGAGTTAATTAACCAAGGAAGATTTATTCTAAATCTCCCAAAAATAGAGATAGGTATTGTGAATTTCACAGGGGCGTGGGCTATGATACGGCGGAATGTGTGCAACTTAAGGATGAAATACAAAGGCTGATTCTGATTGGCCATTTGCAGCGGTTCATCAATGGTTTAATCAGTGATGGGAGGTTTCAGTCCAAAAAGGAAAATGAAGATAAGGGGAAAGACAGAGAATAGAAGAGGCAGAGGGATGAGCCTGTAGCTATAATTAATGTAATCCTTTGAGGTTCGCCATGAGAAGAAAGATCTAGTAGAAAAAGGAGGAGGTGAGTGTATTCCATGTTCAGAGTTTTTAAGATTGATGAACATGACACCTTCTCACATCTGGATGGGGACTAGCTAGACGGACCACATAAGGGTGCATTGGTGGTGGATGGTAGGATTAGGAACACCTTCTTGAGGCGTATGCTGGTGGATGATGGATGTGCAGTAAACTTGATGACCCTGAGTGTATTTAAAGCATTACACAGGTTGCCCACTAACCTCAGGAGAGTCTCTCCTCCATTGGTGGGCTAAGGAGGAAGGTCAGTGCTAATACAAGGTTCTGCCAGGTTGACAGTACAGTTAGGAGACGAGGTACGTTATGAGGATTTCCCTGTAACTTTCATGATCGTGGATATCCCCTTTGCTTACAATGCAATATTAGGCAAGCCTTTCCTCTATGATACAGGGGCTTATTCGTGCATAAGATACCTCACTATGAAAATCCCCACTCTTCGGGGAGAATTGTGTGTAAGGGGAAATCAGAAAGCTTCTCGGGAAGCATGCATGGTGGCTTTGAGGAGAGCAGTAGAAGCACTCCCCATGGAAACCCTTGAGCAGAAGAAAGGAGAAGACAGACTAGAGCCAGTAGGGGAGGTGCATGAATGGGAATTATCTAGAGGCAAGAAGGTGAAATTAAGAGTAGACATAGAAGAATCGTTGTGTTAGGACGTACTCTTAGTTCTAAAGGAGAAGGAGAATTCTTTTGCTTGGTCACCAGAGGATATCCAATGGATAAATCCTGAATTCATGACGCATAACTTGAATGTAGATCCATTTATAAAGCCAATAAAGCAGAAGAAGAGAAGGCACACATGAGAGAGATAGATTGCCATTTCTGACTAAGTGGACAAACTCCTCAAAGCGGGTTTCATCAAGGAAGTATACTATCCTGACTGGATTTTTAATGTGGTGTTGGTAAAGAACTCTAATGGAAAATAGAGAATATGTGTTAATTTTACTGATTTTAACAAGGTTTTCCCAAAGGACAGTTATCCGCTTCAAAGCATTGACCAATATGTGGATTCTACGGTAAGATATGAAATATACAGTTTCATGGAGGCGTATGGGGGATATCACCAAATTAGAAAGGATAGATGGGATGAAGAAAAAACCTCCTTCATCATAGATAAGGGGACATTGTGGTACAGGACCATGTCGTTCAGTTTGAACAATGCAAGAGCCACTTATCAAATGCTGGTAAACTGAATGTTTAAAGAGCAAATTGGGAAAATGGTAGAGGTGTACGTCGATGATATAATTGGAAAGAGTGAGAAGGGAAGCGACCATGCTAGGGACTTAGAAGAAGCATTGGGGGTGCTGGATAAATTTGGCATGAAGCTTAATTCATAGAAGTGTGTTTTTGGGGTGAAAGCAGGGAAATTTATTGGGTTCATGATCTCGCAACAGGGAATCGAGGCAAATCTAAAAAAAATACAAGCAGTAATGGAGATGAAACCCCCACAGTCCATTAAGGAGGTATAGAGATTGAACGGACACATCACAGCCCTAGGTCACTTTATTTCTTGTTCTGCCAAGAGATGTCTTCCATTCTTCCAAGCGCTAAAATGCTTGAAGAACTTCAAATGGATGGATCAATGCCAGAAGGCCTTTGAAGAGTTAAAATCTTTTCTTAGCTCCCCTCCCTTGCTCAGTAGGCCAAAACAAGGTAAACCCCTATACATTTACTTAGCAGTATCAGATGAAATAATAGCTTTGGTACTAGTAAAGGAAGAAGAAGAAGAGCAATTCATTGTGTACTATGTCAGTAAAATGCTGAAAGGTACAGAAACTAGATATCCCAAGATTGAAAAAATGGCGCTCACCCTGGTAATATCCGTCAGACGTTTGAGGCAGTACTTTGAAGCATATCAAATAATAGTAAGAACATACCAGCCATTATAGAAAATATTGCACAAAGCTGAGACATCTAGGAGAATTATAGAATGGGCAGCAAAAATTAGGGGATACGGAGTCAAATACGAACTAAGAAAGTCTTAAAAGCTCAAATCTTGGCTGATTTATTGTGGAAAAGCCCTCTTCATGGTTGTTATATGTAGATAGGGCTGCTGGTCTGATGGGTGCTGGAGCTGGAGTAGTACTCAAGGGACTAAAGGGGATCAAGCTAGAATATATTCTAAAGATACGGTTCATGGCTTCCAATAACGTCACAAAATATAAGGCCATGATAGCCGGTTTGAATATTGCTAAGGAAATCAAGCCTCAAATATTGATTATTTATCATGATTCCCAACTTGTGATCAATCAAATGGAGGGCTGATTCACTACAAAGGCGAGGATATGCTCAAATATCTAACAATGGTAATGAAGGTAGTGGAGCAACTAAATGAGGTAGGGATAAATCTTATGCTTGAACAAATTCCCAGGGAATCCAACCAGGAAGCAGATGCGCTCTCCAAAATGTTGTATGAAGGGTACGATTTACCAAGGGGGGTACTTCTTGAAGAACTAACGGAACCAACGTTGGAGGTCAATCAAAATGTTTTAGTCATTGAAGCAACGTATTGGATGAAGCCCATCTGTAGACGGCGGGGTTTAGCGCGCGCCCAAGTTTATTGCAACCGCGACACTGTTTGAGCTCAGGGCTCTAGGGAACACACTAACCATTGTCACAAAGACATGGTGTGGAGATGAGGAGTCGCCACCCAGGGTAATAA
>CATIWM010684089.1:0-15028 GCA_949671775.1 Mallotus repandus
AATTAATTGAATAGATATCTACTCATTTTGGAACTCTATATAAAACTAATAATTATTATAAGGGTAGTATATTATTTTATACATATATTAAATACATTTCTTTATCTATGTGAAGAAACCTTAAATGACAATCATTTAGGGACAGAGGGAGTATAAAATGATTTGAAGAAATGATAGAATGTGCCACCTGGTGGATGTTACCAGGACTGTGTGTGCACTAGTAAAGATCTGTGAGCCGGCTATTTGTGGGTAGTTAGCCCTGGTCGAGTGTTGCTCTCTAGGTAGGATTATGGATTGTGAGCCATGGTTGAGCATTGCTCTCTGGGTAGGATTATTGAATTTAAGCCCTAGTTGAGTGTGACTCTTTGGGCAGGTATATGTTATTGGTTCGACCCTGGTCGAGGTTGCTCTATGGACGCCAGTATACATTTGGGGTAAGAGACCGACTGTGGCTGGACCCTGGTTAAGTTTCTCTTTGGGACCGATAGTCAATTGGATTTAAGAGAGCCAAAAGACTAGTAGAACTTGAGGTTTAAGGTTCTACCACGTTTTCCATTGAAAATTTTAATTTATTTGATTTCATATGAGAATTTCATATTAAAGTAATTTGTGAATTTGGAAAGGATTTTATATAATATAATTTGAGTAAAATAAAGGATTTTAAATGTTTGTATTTATTTTATTTATTTAAAAAGGTATTAAATAACTATTTTAAAATCAGTATGCATTTTATAAAATTGATTCACTCAGTGAGGTCTGATACCTCTCAATTTATTTTTCCAGGATCTCACAGTCAAACTGATTCTAGCTGTTGACTGTGCCAAATTTTCTTTTTCTTCAGCTATCTTATGTAGGTCCATTTCATATTTATATTGTGTATTAAATTCTAGAACATAGTAGTAAATTATTTTGTATAACTTATTTATGGATTTTATTGTGTTGGAGATATGTATTTTATGTGGATTATTGGAGTATTTGTGGAGTATTGTTGATTGAAAAATATTTTGGAAGTGTTATTTTCTTTCTATAGGTTCGTTTTTATCCCATTACAGAGGAAACTCTGTTGGATTTTCTTTAAAAGTTTAAAAGTTGATTTATTTTTATTTGTGAAAAAATTTTAAGGCTTCCAACGGGTTTTGGAAACTTCACGCTTTCCCATTCCTTAGTGTCGGTCACGTGCCCTCTGAGTTCGGGTCATGACAATTACATTATTTTAAGAAATATGTCATAGCTTGTAATATTTAAAGTATAATTGGGAATAATTGAGAAAAATGGAAACGAATAAGGATAGTGGTGAAAGAATTAAAGATTGGTCATCTCTAACATGTATTTGTTAATAAACAATTAATTCTTAAATCTCTCCCTCTTATATATAAACAATTATAACGAGAAAAAGAATAGAAACACGCTAATGAATCATAAACAATATATACACACAAATGAGACTTGTTAGATCATGATAATGAGTCCTGTAGTGAGGTATTTGCAACCTTGTCATGCTTAATTAGTATTTTGAAAAAGTAGTAAAAATTGGAGTAGAAAATAATAATCTTTTTTTTGCTTGCCAATGTTCAATTGGGTCTAGGGGGATTGGGAGTCCTTAGATGCCATTGGACATCATGATGACGACTACGCCAGGGCTCAACAACTAAATAATTGTCTTATTGGGTATACAATATGAAAATTTATGCAACATTATTAGGATGTGTGGGTATCGAAAAAATTGAAAAGAAGTAGGTAAGTCAAAATTATATTGCATTATAATATACCATTTCATCACAATTATTTGATACCTCGAATATTATATATTGAACAACAATATAATAATATTGAGCGCGAGAATCGCTAGCAAATACTTAACTTTGCAACAAAATTAAATCAACAGTTCTAAAAGTAAAAACAAGCATAGTCAGTCATTGCAGCATTTGGTATGCAAGTTCCTCCAATATCATCTTGCTTTCATGCACCATTTTCATAGCTACAACAAACATTTATATATAAACATTTTTTTATTTTATTAATACAAGTAAGTTTCATAGAAAAAATATTAAAATGTGATAATGAATAAAACCTGATAAAATAAGAAAAAGGATTAGGAAATGGGTGAAAGAAAAAGCTTGGCCATATTTGCAAAATTCTTGTGATCTTGATATCTACAAAATGAATAGTATATGATGGATGTGTCCTTCCTTTGCTATTGTATTTATAGAGATAATATGATTTCCTAACACTTTTGCATGTGAAAGTCAACAAATTTCTTATTTGCATGCCATAGATAGTAGAACGTTATTTTATGTAATAATGTTTAAGGATTTACTTATTAATATTGTTTAAATTCCAACTTTGCATATTAATTTCCATTTTAAATAATATATTTATCTGAAGAAAAATATAAATATGTTCCGTTTCAGGAAATATAAATATTGGCCTTATATCATTTTGGGTACCAAACTTTAATTCGTATCTTTTTTGTTACTATACTTTTATTTAATATCAAAATAGTTACCCAAAAGTTTTTTTCTAATCCATAAAGAATTCAAAATTATCCATTTAGTCCAAACTTGAACTTTGTTTCACAAATAAGTTATAGGTTCTATATTTTTGCTTACTTTAGGCCTTCTATTGTAGAAAATCTTGTTTAGTATTTTTGTTTGTTTGACCGGTCTAATACTACTAGTTTAAGAAATTTAAGACAAGAATAATTTGAAGCTAATTACTAAGAATTTAATACTGATTTAAAATATCATAACCAGTATTATAATTGTATTGAATATAATAGAAAGTTGGGCATTATTAATCATAATTATTATATTTTTAGATCATCTCATTGGCTCTAAATTACCTTTGGGTTATGTTGTTAGCTCTTGAAACTTTAACAAATTTGAGAAGCTAAAAGAATTAATAAATTCAGGATCTCATCATTCTTGATTGATCCTTAAGTTGCTCTTTAATTCCATGGGAAAAGGTGATAAAATGAATTTCTAAAATTTTTTGTAAGTTTGGACTAAATTGAAAAAGTTAAAATTAAAAGACTAAAAGTTCTAGACATGACCCTTTTTGAAACAAAATCAAAGTTGAGTTATCAAAAGGAAACAAATTAAAGTTTAATAGGCAAACTGCAACAAGAGCATAGTTGGGTGACTTTGAAAATACTTAACCCCATTATTTGTATTATAAAATTGATTACACTTAGGGGTGTAATCGAGTTGAGCCAAGCTGAGTTTTGGCAAGCTCAGGCTTGGTCCATTTGTAAATAAGTCGAACTCGCTATCCTATTTAGTGTTCACAAGCTATTCGCATGTTTAAATGAGTCTAAAAGAATTTTTAAAAATGTAAACTATAAATTAAAATTAGATATTAAAAATAAATTATGTATTAAATAAATTACAATATATTTAATAAAATTTATGATTTTATTCTAATAATATATTTTTTAAAATACTTTTTACAATACGAATTTATATATTAGATATCTAAAATCAAATTACTAAATATTAAAATTACGAGTTGGCTCATGAGCTTATTCAAGCTTATTCACAAGTTTCATGAGCCGAACCTTGTATAATTTGAGCTCAGCTCATTTATTAGACGAGCTTCAATATACGAACTTTTATCAAGCTAAACACCGAACGGCTCGACTCATTTACACTCCTAATTACCCTATATAAAAAAAATTCCATTAGACAATTGGTTTATTCTATTTTAACAATTGTATATCCTCCTATATATAGCATAAAATCTTATGCTAATTTTCCTTTTTTTCATCCCAAAACCTAAAGTCGTGTCCTACTTCTTAGAACTATTTAAAGAAAAAGAGTGAAACTGCTTCATATATATATATATTTAATTCATCCTTTCTTTTTTATAAATCAAAGAGGAATTTTACTAATCTTTCAACACAAATGGGTTTTTTGAGTCGATTCCTCATACAGGTAATTTTTTGGTTGATTCATTAGTTAAATATCACCTGAGTCCCAAAAATGTCATATCAACTCAGAATAATTTTTTTAATTAATTCAGAATGTCTTGTTCTTTTTTTTTTTTTTTACTTAAATTTCTTAATGGAAAAAATTAATAAAAATTTGTAACATTTTTTTGGATCTCTAATGATCACTCTCTATGCTATGTTTTGCAGTTTCATCAAAGGTAATAGAAGCAAAAGTGTGTGAAGAGGTTTGTTTGATTCAGTAAAGCCATGTACACCAATGGATTGCGATGCAGCTTGCCAGCAAAGGCATGGAGCGGCCCAATGGTATGCTAAATGTACACAAGAATGTGCAAGCCTTACCGGGACAATCACTGCCATTGCTTTTTTAAATGTTAATGGAACCCATTTCTTGTTTCTTAGTTCTTTCCTGTCGTAGAGTGGAGACCTCTATATATGCAAATAATCTTCATAATGTACAATCCTTAATATAATATTTATAATAAATGTTGGCTTGTTTTTGAAATGTATTGTCCTGCTAGTATAATAAATGTTGGTTTGTTTTTGAAATTGTATTGTCCTGCTAGAAAGTGTTAATTTTTTGTTTCTTGTAATTAGTTTTTTTTTTTTTTTAAGATTAGGCCCTTAAATATTTATCAAAATTCCAAATACAAATTTGCTTTTCTAACTATCCTTTTGAAGCTTATGTAATTTTGACTTCATAAACTAAATTGTTGGTTCCCTTATGTTTACATGAAAAACTGGCAAATAATTTTGTTTTTTTTTAAAGATTGTAACAAATAAAGTATTAGCATATATTAGATGGTAATAGTACATCGGCATGCGTTGTGAGCAATTAAATAATAAAAATGTTTCCATAATATTAAAAATTATGAGTTCAATATGTGACAATATATATATATATATATATGTGTGTGTGTGTGTGTGTGTGTGTGTGTGTAATTAAAGGATCACACAAAGGCTTAAATAGACTCTTCAGAAGCTCTTCGCACATTTTTTTCTTGGCCATATGCTTTAAGCACTATTGATGTTGAAGAAACTGCAAAAGAATATGTCAAAATTATTCAATTTTGATTGCATAATAATTTTGAATGTGCTTACATATTTGAAATTTTATAAAAAGGTTTCAAATTTGAAAATAAATACATATAGCGAGAAAGCTTATAGACCGTTTGTGGCACCCAATTGATTTTTTTTTTCTTCCTACTAAATTTTTGCTCATATCAATAATTTAATAGCCTATAATATAAAGTGCTATGATATACGTAATCTTTGCGTATATGAGAATGGTTGATTATGCATATAGTTTAGATAATTAGATAAGGAAAAAAATCTGAAAATGAAAACCAAGATGAAGAAATGAGTGAAGGAAGCCATATCTCTAACCAAGGATGCTGATCTCCATTACCCAAGTCTTCTGAGTTGCTGAAGAATGTTTGTATGGTGTGCATGATTTAGTAGTTGGATAGGTGCATATATAGTGTTGGGGGCAAGATGTGGTATGTTTAGTGTTGATGTGGCGAGTCAAAGTTTAAATTTTTGAATTTTTGTTTCTTTTATTTTAAAGTTCCTCTTTTTTCCTTTTTTTTTTTTTTTTGTTGAAATATGATTAAATTATACATTTTTTGAAGTTGGGTTTCAAAATACAATTATAAAAAAAATAAAATAGTATCAATATCATTGAAATCAGCTGGTATAAAACTGCTTTCATTTAAGTCACAATTCAAATTGAATTAATTATGATAGAATTTAATTAAACGATTTTCCCTTTTCATCACTTTAACGGGTTAATATAGGTTAAAAGATGAGCATATCACACTAGTCATCGGCTTTTCTTTAGTTGATTTTAGGTCAAATTTTACACCAGTGATACTAGTTCTTTCGTGATATTAATTTATATATATAATATTCCAAATTTACATTATTGTTTTATTAAAAAAAAATTCTGACTCTTTTGTTTGCTCATATTTATAAAAGAATAAAATCAAATAAAAGCTGCTATTTATCAATATATTACCTCTAGACTTTAAGTTCAACTTATTTGATATTTCAAAAAAAAAAAATTCAACCTATTTGAGTTTTTTTTTTAATTTGTATCATTAAATATTAGCTAGACATTGTACATAATAAAGTTTAATATTTTATTAGTTATAAATAAATTTTAATTTTCAATTGTAAAATAAAATACTGCTATACATTATAATTTGAAGAAACTAATTAAAGAAATGAAAAGTGATATTATTATTTGAAAAAGACTTGATAAATGTGCAGATTTTATTTCAACTTTGTATAAGTAACTAATCAAATCTCAGTGCAACTTTATTTTCAAGATTTTTGATCGACTAATAAAATAGGAACTATATATATAGATATATATATATATATATATATTGTTAATTGAAGTGGTTAATTCTTCAGCACAAAAGGGGAGAGTAAGGAAAATGGAGGCTCGAATCATGCTCTTAAGTATCATCTGAATATCTACACTTTTTGTCATTTAAACTATTTATACGGGACGAACTAAATATATTATAAAATATTAAATTTGATATTTGAACTAAATAAATTATTTAAAAAAAAATCAACCTACTAAAATATATAAGAAGAGAAAAAATTTTGATATATTGTTTCAGCTTCTTTTTTCACTTTTGTTTTGCTTCTTATTTGTTGTTATTTTCATCTCAAACTTATCTAGCACCCTCGGAGAGGGAGGAATTCACCGGTTTTTGCACTGGGAATGGGTTTTTGGCACATTTTATATTTATGCGAAACTTTCTTTCATTTCTCACTCTTTACAAGTCCATCAAAATATTTCTAATAATAATTGATACCTCCCCCTAAAAAAATAATAATTCATACCTAAATAATGTAAGATTGACTTTTAAAAATATTTACAACAAAGATTGAATTTACAAAAGAGGTATCTAAAATTGAAATTTAGAAACCTTTTAGCCTCAAATAAATTGATGTATCACACTAAAAATAATAAATATAGAAATGAATTTTTTTTTCTTTTAAGAAATAGTAAAATTTTTCCTTTTTCTTCCTTTTTTTTAAAATTTTTTATAACTCATTTTATATTAAGAAATAAGAAGAAATAGTAAAAATTATTCTCAGAATAACGCCAAACAGACCCTTAGTCAATAAGTAATTATATGTGTGTGGAATTTGATTCTTTTCCTTCCATTGGAAATTGCTTCCTTACTTGTTTGGTAAGATTCTTTCCCTTTCCTTGCATTTTGTAGAAACTTATATGATTAACAATGGAAATTTCAACCCTTAATTCCCTGCTTGTGTAAGTTGAAAAATCCCAAAATCATAGCGATGATCTTACACAGGCAACTGTGATCAAACAGTCAAACTCCATTAATCTTGAGGTGATAATTTTCTTTATATGAGATTTTATCACTTGCTTCTTGAGTCCTTCAACCCTATAAATACCACCCCAAGCGGCAACTCTAAATTGCATCTTTTATAAAACTTCTTCTACAGAAGACATACATTAAACATGGCCAAGTTTTTTTGCAGCACTTTCTTTGTTTTTCTCCTTGTCCTGTCAGGTTTGTACATAAAAATAATATAGCAATTTTTTTGTACATGTGTAATTGAAATTTCAAGTTTTTTTTTTTTTTCTTGCCATTACAAATTGATGGTTGGGGGATTCCCTGGGTCTCCAAGATGATGTTGTAAGAGTTTAGCCACTAGATCAAGCATCACTGACATATATAATTGATTTATACTTCTTTTTTTTCTTATTTTTTATTATTTTTTGTGCTAAAACATTTTATAGTTTTTTTTTTTTTTTTTTGCAGTGGGTTTGATGATGCCTAATGGAGAAGCTCAAGAGATATGTCATAATGTAATCAAAGGAGATGGTAGATGTGATGCAAAAGAATGTCAGACACAATGCTCTAACTTAGGTCAAGGGACTGGAGTTTGCACTCAAACTTATATGAATCGTTTCAATTGTATTTGCAATTGGGAATGTTCCTGATTTATATATTTATATTTTAATGAAATAATAAATTTCCTTTTATATATATAATTTTTTTTTCATTTTAAGTCTCTCAACACTACAAAAAAAAAACAGAAAGGTCGGGGTTTATCTCTTATATTTTCTGTTTATTTTATTTTTTCTATATGCGATTCTAATGTGGATCATATATATTTTTTTGTTTATATCATTATTATCACTTTAATTTTTCATTAAACATTTAATTTCAATTATATTGACAATGTAATCTACCTCTATATCTAGCAGCACTAAGTTCAAATGTACGTAAAAGTGCAAATATGTAGTTTTGAATAAAAATTTTGAATTCTATGATTAATTTCTATGTGACTTTCTACTTTTTAGGATTATTGATATGAATATCATTTATACGTCTTGAAATGCATTGATTTTAAATATATAAATATCATGACTCTATAAATAACTCAGTTTATAATAGTTTATATTTTGAGTTGCCAATTAGTTATATTTGTAATTGGATGCATTCTATCTTTATTTTATTTTTTACGAAGTGCAATACACGTTTTTTAATAATCATCATTCGATAATAAGATATATTTTCATCCAATGGTAATAAAAATAAAATAAAATAAAAATAATTAAAAAATAAAGTTACTCTACAATTTCCCTTGTAATTGCCAAAAAAATATGGCAAAATAAGTGAAAAAAAATAAACCAATAAAACTTGTTATAGATAATGTAATCCCAATTCCTACCATTATTATTCATAAACAAGAAGTTCTTAAATTTTTCATCATCTCACCCTTATATTAAAAAAAATATTGTCATGTGTCAACATTTCGATGGCTTCTTTTTTTTTTTCAAAAATAATAAAAGGACTAAAAAAGTAAAATCATTTAATTTAAAATTATATATAATATTTATTAATAGTACAAAAAGACATTTCAAATAGTATTTTTTAATTTAAAATATCTTCTCCATATTTATTCTCCACCACATAAATATATTCATATATATATACTTAACAATATTTAAAGTGTATTAAAATACACTAAGTCAATAATTTACATAAATAATAATATTAATATTAGAAATTTTAAAATATTATTCAACACCAAAAATTTTAAACTAAATTTCACCAATAATCAAATATTAAAATTAATAAAATATTTATTAACACTGCAAATTCCAAAATTTAATTTTATAATTTATAAAAAAAATTCGGGTTATAATAATCTTTCTTCCTTACAAAAATTCGTCCTCGAATTTTAAATAAAGAACTGAAAACAAAAATTTCATCAAGGAAAGAGGTAAGGGTAAGCCACATGCATCTCAGCCTCAATCTCCCATGTGTGCTCCTCCATGTTGTTGTTCCTCCATAACACTTTGACCATCGGAATCTGCTTCGAACGCAATTGGCGAACTTGATAATCAACAATCGCAACTGGTTCTTCCTTATACGTTAGATCTTCATTCACTTCCACGCTCTGAGACTGCAATACTTGCGAAGGATCTGAAATATACTTTCTGAGCATAGAAATGTGGAACACTGGATGCACTTACGACAAATTCGGAGGCAAAGCTAACTGATAGGCAACCATGCCAACTCTCTCCAGAATCTCAAAAGGCCCTATGTATCTTGGTGCCAACTTTTCTTTCTTGCCAAATCTCATAACACCTTTTATTGGTGACACCCTCAAAAATACATAGTCTCCAACTTCATCCCAATAAAGAGGGGATCTATTGTTTCTTCCATACAAAACTTTATATGGCGCCATTTCAATATTGCTATGGTAGCTGTTGTTATAAGCAAATTCTACCAATGACACATAATCATCCTAACTACCTCCAAGATCCATTACACACATTCTCAACATGTCCTCAAATGTCTGGATCGTCCTCTCAGATTGACCATCTATCTGAGGGTGGAAAGCAGTACTAAAATCAAGTCTAGTGCCCATTGCTTCTTGCAACTTCTGCTAAAATCTAGAGGTAAACATTGAACCTCTATTAGAAATAATAGAAATAGGCACCCCATGAAGACACACAATATGCTTGATGTACAGTCTAGCCAACTTGGCTATAGAATAAGTCGCTTTATCTGGCATAAAATGAGTTGATTTGGTTAGCCAGTCCACTATCACCCAAATGGAATTGTATCCATCCTTCGAACGAGGCAACCCTATCACAAAAGCCCATAGTGACTATCTCCCATTTCCACTCAAGAATCGGAAGAGGCTTAAGCTTCCCAGAAGGCTTTTGATGCTCATCTTTCACTTGCTGACAAGTTAAACACTTAGAGACAAAATCAGCTACATCCTTCTTCATTCCATCCCACTAATAAAGATCTTTTATGTTATGGTACATCTTAGTAGCACCTGGATGTACACTGTAGGCTGCATAGGATCTCTTCCCTCAAATTATGCACATCAGGAACACATAATCGTCCACTCTTCCACAAAATACCTTCATTATCAATCCTTGATCCACTAACTGATGCATCTCTTAGATTAAAGGTCTTCTCTCCACACTAATGTGAGCAAGACTACCCGAGGACTTTCTACTCAAGGTATCTGCTACCACATTAGCCTTGCCTGGATGGTATAGAATATCACAGTCATAATCCTTTAGAAGTTCTAACCATCTCCTTTGCCTCAAATTCATATCTCTCTATCGGAAGATATACTTCAAACTCTTGTGGTCAGTGTAAATCTCACAAGTTACTCCATACAAATAATGTCTCCAGATCTTGAGAGCAAAGATCACTGCAGCCATCTCTAGGTCGTGAGTAGGATAATTTTGTTCATGCTTTCTTATTTGTTTGGAAGCATAAGCTACTACCCTACCATTCTGCATCAATACATAACCTAGGCCAACCCTGGAAGCATCACAAAATACAGTGAACTTGTCCTCTCCATTAGGAAAAGTTAACACTAGAGCTATAGTCAATTTCTCCTTCAGAAGCTGAAAACTGTTCTCACAAGCTTTTGACCACATAAACTTCACATTCTTCTGAGTTAGGCAGGTCATAGGTGCTACAATTCTCGAGAAATCCTGAATAAATTGCCTATAGTACCCAGCTAAACCCAAGAAACTTTGAATTTTAGTGACTGTTGTCGGTCTAGGCCACTCAGATACTGCCTCAATCTTCTGTGGATCAACCTGAATACCATCCTTAAACACTAAATGTCCAAGGAATGCTACACTCTCCAACCAGAAATCATACTTCGAGAATTTAGCATAAAGCTAATATTCTCTCAGTGTCTGTAGTACTGTCCTTAAGTGATATATGTGCTCTTCCATACTCTTCGAATACACCAGTATATCATCAATGAACACTACTACAAACTGATCCACAAATGGTCTGAACACTCTGTTCATCAGATCCATGAAAGCACCTAGTGCATTAGTTAACCCGAAGGACATCACTAAAAACTCATAGCGGCCATATCTAGTACGAAATGTCATTTTAGGAATGTCGGCTTCACTTATCTTTTAACGGATGATAACCCGACCTCAAGTCAATCTTGGAGAAGAACTGTGCACCTTAAAGTTGATCGAACAAATCATCTATCCTTGGAAGAGGATACTTGTTCTTAATTGTCACCTTATTCAGCTCTTTATAATCAATGCACAATCTAAGTGTACCGTCCTCCTTCTTCACAAACAGGACTGATGCACCCTAAGAAGAAACATTGGGTCTAGTGAAACCCTTGTTTAGTAAATCTTGTAACTGCTCCTTTAACTCTTTCAACTCTGCCAGAGCCATCCTATAAGGCGGCATAGAGCTATGTCTGGAACCACATTAATGCAGAATTCAATTTCCTTGTGAGGTGGTAAACTTGACAACTCATTAGGAAAGACATATAGAAACTCACATGCTACTGAAACATCTGAGATGGATGTCTTCTCCACTATAGTATCCCTGACTAATGCCAAGTATCCTTGACACCTTTTTCTCAGTATCTTTCTTACCGTAATAGCGAAAATAAGATTCTGAGGTGTAAAACTTTTATCACCTCCGAATCAAAATTCTTCATCATTTGGGATTCTGAAAATCACTTCTTTACTATGGCAATCCACAACAGCATAATGCTGAGACAACCAATCCATTCCCAGGATGACATCAAAGTCAATTACACTCAAAAGGACTGAATCCACAAATAACTCTCTAAATTTCAATCCTCAGCTCAGATGCTAATTTATACTAAACTTAATCCTATAACATATAGTTCTACCAGTCTCCACTTATATTGTATCATGTTTACAGCATGACATGATAGATTGGAGAGTTCATGGTATTCTTCTTAACTAACCGCTCTTCTCTTACTCTGTGCAATAGCCGCCACGTGTAATTATCCTACCTTGAAGGTGGATAGAAGTATCTTAAAAATTGCTCTTTAAACTCCAACCATATCACAGTAATCACAAAAAACTAATTTGGCTGCATGTACAAATCTTTTGCTGCAATTAAAACTGACAACTTCACCATCAAAGAGTACAAAAGTGTTTCGTCCGCATTAGACATCTTCTGATTCCTTCATCAAAGTATTCAAACACTTGTCATTCTTGGTTAAGTGTTACCAAGCCCTCAATAATCCTGGCTACCCCAGCCACAAATACTGCAAGTTCATGTTCAAAGGCTGCTTGTACCTCTCACAATAACTACTTTAGCCTTTGAGTTATAGTTGTCTCTAACCTACCGCTATACTAGATAGATGTAGTACGGGCTGAAACTAGAATTAAAACTTCAATTTGAAAGGATTGCTTATCAATATAGGCTATCTCTATGGTAAAAGCAGTTTTCGTTCACCTCACTTGAAAATATGCAGAAAGCAACGAGATTCAAAACAAGAAATATACGCGGAACTGACATATCCTGAGCTCTCTGTTGAAACAAAGGCTGCATAGGTGGTACCGCCTGAGGCATAGCTGTTGCACCCTATAGAACTCCTGATGCATAGGCAACTTCCTCAAAATCCTAGTCTGCAGGTTCCTCATCCTGCAGCTCTCTCTATCTACAACGACCAGTCACTCGTCTGGGTCTTCCTCTACCTCTACCACTATGCCTACCTGGCGAATTAGGACGGGTCAAGCCTCATCTTGGTAAGACTCCATTCTCAGCCTCATCAACCGGTGGAGCGACTCGCGCTCGCCATAATACAAAAAAAGAAAAGAAATAAAACACACAATACATATAATTCAGGCAACAACAGACATCCTAATGGTAACGCAGAAAACTAAAAGCAATGAAAACTTTTCAAAGACATAATCGAACCTAATCGCTACAGTAGTTTTAAAGGAAACTCAACTCTAGCAACCTAGGTCCACAATACTAAACCTAGGCTCTGATACCAACTTTCTCACGACCTAAACCTGGGAGTCATAACCGGCGCTAAGGAATGGGAATTCACACGAATCTGGAACCTGTAGCAAGCCTTAAACACAATTAGACATTCATCACATATATAATAATACCTCAGAATTAAAAATTTTAATAATATAAAGAAAACTCCTTATCATATTATAATAAAAAATTTACATAAATATTCAAATACATGATTTCAGTCTACAACAACGTCATATACTACCACAAGATATACTACTACTGCAGCGTCTAATAAAATACAAGAAAAGATGACAATTCAAAATTTATATAAGTCAATCGGGGAAGAAAGAGTCCGGTGAAGATTACTACAAGTAAGGGTCTGACGAGAAGAATCCTGAAAAATAATTGAGGGGGGTCAGACCTCACTGAGTGAATCATTATTAGATATATGCATGTAACCTAATGCACGTACACACAAGCATTAATAATAATATTCGTATATTTATATTTATATAAATATACATACAATCCACACAAATACTTGAAAATTTTTTTTAAGATTTATTTTGCTGGAGAATCGGAGCAGAACCCTAAAAAGTTCGCATCCTCAATTCACATAATTTTTACTTGCCATCAGGCTCACTTAAATACCAAAATATTTCTCTTTTCCAAATTGACAATGGACTGGCCCCGAGATACTAAGTCAATCGAGCTCCAGCAGTCACGCTCTCAACCATAATTCTCAATATAATAATTAAATCATCAATTAATAAATCATTTCCTATCATCTAACGTACTATTACGCAACAGTTCTAGTGTGACCCACTAAGGTGGCACGTTCTACAGTAATCCTCCAAAAATATTTATTTTGAGATAAATAAATATTGCATATTAAATAAAGTATTGAAATTTTACAAAATATGCACGGCATCCAAAATACACAAATAATTATGGCATTCATATATATATAACATGTATATATATAATAATGCGATAATAACAATAATTAAAATAAATGCAATATGACATATTGAAATTCACATTCATTTGAAACACGGATGCCAATATTATAGTCTACATGTCATGCATACATATAATAATAACTCACAAGTATAAGCTCCTCTACTCTGGTTCGGTTGGCCCGGTCCAGAAGGCCTGGCTCGTGGTGTAGCTAAAAGAAAATAATAATAAATAATTAATTAGAAATAAATTCATAATTTTATACTTTAGAGATTTCTAAAGAACGACTCGATCTAAGAAACGACTTGACTAAGACTCAAAACTTAAGACCGACCCAATGTCAAGTTTTACGAAAAATCTACCAAAAATTCGACAGAGTCTCCTTTGTAAAACGGATATCTCTCTATTAAAAGTAGAGTCGATCATGTACGCAAACACACTTCTAAAGATTCACTATTCAATTTCTCAGGTTCGGCCCCCGAACTACAATCATAGCCCAACCGAGAACCAACACAATTCTCAATCAATAAAATAATATAATAATTTCTCAAATCACCAAAATATCTCATAAAAATATTAAAAACATATATTTTCTAAATAAATGATAATATTCTATTTTTTTCAATAATATTTTGCTAATAAAATTCATAAATGGAATAAAATTCTATTTTATAATTAAATCAGTATAAATTGTAAATAATTATTGAAATCACTTATTAATATCATAAAAATAATAAAATACTCATTTAGTTTAAAAATAACAAATAAGTTTATTTTCCATATATTTTTTCCCAAAATTATCACTAATTAACAATTAATT
>CATIWM010684107.1:0-16570 GCA_949671775.1 Mallotus repandus
AATCAAGTTCAAGTTATTGTGTGGATCATTATTTCAAGGGAATGGTTCTCAACCAAGGAGTTTGTGTTTGATCCCGGAGGATTTATGAATTTATCAGCCTTAGAAGATGGCCATGATTCGAGGACGAATCATCTTCAAGAGGGAGGGAATGATATGATCCTCGAAAGGGATTGATGTGCAAATTATACATTAAATAATGTTCCATATGTTCAAAATGTTGGACATATTAAAGAGCATGGAAAGCTTGGCTTAGAGCATTAATTTGAGCTGAATCCACATCAATTTGTGAAGTCTACACATCAATATAAATAAGCACAAAATCTTGGATGAATTTTGGAGTTTTTTCTATTTGGGAGTTAATAAGGAAGATCCAAGAAAATTTTAGAAGATTTGAGAAGATTCAAGGATATTCCAAGTCAAAGTCAACAAGTCAAAGTCAATAAGTCAAAGTTAATGCTCAACATCCTACTTGACATGTGACATGTCATTCTTAATTGTTATGAGTTGTCATTTTGCTTAGTTGTCATGAGTTGTCAATTTGACTTTTCAAAGCTTAGTTGTCATTAGTTGTCATTAATTGTCATTAGTTGTCATTAGTTGTCATTAATTGTCATTAGTTGTCTTATTTTTGAAGGAATACTTCTTATTTAAGGATTTTCCTTTATAGGAGTCTTTAGGAATAAGTAAGAAACCTATTCCTTTAAGGATTAGGATGTTTACATGCATATATAAAGGCTATAGCATTGTAATACGAATTAGAGAACATATTATTATCAAAAATTTGAATTATTGTGAGGTTTAAGTCCTTTTCTTTTGTTCTTAAAAGAACTTTAGTGAATTTATCAAGTGAAGGCTTGGTACATTCAAACCTAGTTTAATTTAGACTTAAAATTGGCTTCGTTAATCTTAGGTTTATATTGAACAACCTTTAATTCTTTGTAATTAAGGTTCTTAAGTATATGTTATTTAAGGGTATTGTTGGGAATTAGATTTTTCTTTTTCTTGGTTTATGAACGATCCTTGGCAAGATTATCAAGATTGAATACGGGTTTGGTATAAGTTAACCACGTTCGTATTAGACATCTTCAAATTTTGTGCTTGCATCTGCTTGTTCTCAAGTTGTTAGACTAACATAAGTTGTTCTTTCTTGGCTTTCTCTACCATATAATTTTCCACATCCTCAAATTTCATTTCTATAGCAGGTATATTCCTAGCAACATTCAATGGCTGCCCCCCAGTATTGTGATTATTAGCATGTGGATCATCCATAACAGGTGGCACAGCTAGTGGTATAGTAGCAACAGGAGCAGTTGTAGCTAAAAAAGGTGGTATTAACCCAGCTAGGGCTTGTCTAAGTTCATCTTGCATTATGGCTCTCATATCATCCATCGATGCTCTATCTCTATTGTTTGCCTAGTTGGTGTTGGTGTTGGTAGTTCTAAGTAGAGTGGATTGATAGGACTCTTCTCCATTCTACTAAAGATCTCTTTAACTATTGACTACGGACTTGAAGAGGTTCTCTCTAGTCTGCCACCTTTTCATTTCCAAACATAGGATGACCTAAATGAATCTATGATGGCTACAAAAAAAAGTGTTAGTGTGATGCATGTATACATGATGCACGTGCTATGCAACAAGTAGCAACTAATAAGTCAAGTACAATATACAAGTAACAAGTAACAAGTCAAGTATACAATATACATCCTTCCAACCTTATTTCTCCCACACACATATTCAATGGTAAGTCTCTTTTCCTAGAATTTTTGGTCTTGGCCTTAATATCAATAAGGGATATTAAGAATCGATGCGCATGCCAAATCTCTCAAAGCAATAGAAGCATGGAAACAACATTTCTAGGTATAAAAGTATAACCCAATCTTTATTAGCCTAAGTGGGCTTTTAAAGTATATGCTTGGACTTTTATAGATAGAAATACCACATGGCAATAAACACAAGCAATTTGGGTAAATCCTAGGGGAAGTTACTAGGCCACTATATGAGTTAAGTCCGGTGAAAAGGTCAAGGTTCCTTTAGCAAGATGCCCTCTTTTAAGACTTGAGTTATAGGCCAAGGTTAGAGGGGCCCGACATCCTTTCTAATACGAGAAAAGACTACCCCCCTTAAGACTTGGGTCACAGACTTTGGTTAGATGAGCCTAGTAATCTCTCTTGAATCGAGTTAAGGCCAAGAGTGATGGTTAGCCAATTTACAATCCTAGGAAGCTAATGGAATCAAAGGACTATAAACTAACACAATCGGCTGATAGGGACATGCAAAAATGAAATAATAATTAATAAAATAATTCAAAAGAGCATAAGTAGAATCAGTATCTCTTTTCCCCAGTAAAGTCACCACTCTAGATGGCGGGGTTTAATGCACACCTAAGTATATTGCAACCGTGACATTGTTTGAGCTTAGGGCTCTAGGGAACATACTATTATATCATAAAGACATAATGTGGAGATGAGGAGTCGCCACCCAGGGTAATAATTGGGACAACTAATGAGTGGTGATAACTTGATTCTCTAAAAGAGAGTTAGCACCATAACTAGGAGATTCTAGATACGGAATACCAACTTCTTTTAGTCTCGTGTACATTTAAAATTAGTGTATTAATTATTATCTTATTTTCTAACTACATGCAATTTCATATTAAACCCTAATTTAGTAATCAACTCCCGGCAACTAGGCACATGAAAAAGCATACAAAAATTGTATTCATCCAAAGCATACAACCCCTAAATTAGTCTAATCTACATTGATTTTAATTAGATGGGCAAAATCTACATGTTTTAATTTACAAGTGAGCCTCAAGACTAATGGACCTAATTCCTATTTAATTTTAAATCAAATGAACCTATGTCTACTTATGTTAATTCTAAGAAAATGGGTCTAAGTCTACAAATTATGAAGAATTTAAATTAGTGGGCCTAATTATACATATTTTAATTCTAAAATGATCCTAAATCTATAAATTATGAAAAAGGCTTTATTTAATGGGATATGTCTAATTAATTAAATTAAATCGAGGTGGACCTATGTCTAAATTAGCTAAGTGAGCCTAAATTATTTCTAACCTAAAATCTAATTAATTATGGGTCTAAAGATGCATTTTAATTAATTAAATCTAAACCTTATTAATTAAAATAATAACCTATTAAAATTAATGGGACTCAAAAGTCTAATTAACTAAACCTAAACTAATTAAATACAAAAATGGGCCAAAAATAAAACAAATAAAAAAGCCCAAACATAAGCAAATAAAAAAAAAATCTAATATACTATTTTCCTAATTCTAATTGATTTTACATGAAACCCTAATTAAAATCTAAGCCACATTGATTTTAATTAAATTTACTAAGTGAAATCCTAATTACTAGCCTTTTAAATAAAATAAAATCACACGAAACACACACACACATGATTCCATTTTTAGGGCTATTACAATTCCTACGTACAAAATTAAATAAAATTATACAACCAAAAACTAAAATAAATACATAATGAAACTATCATATAAATAAACCTAAAAATAAAATAAATGCAAAAATCTAAAATCTACGTTCAAGTACAAAATTTAATCCATAGCATTCCATGGATCTTCATGGGTTGGCCTTAGTTCAATCACCACAGTGGATTCATGTCACCCCATCCATCAAAAACAAAAAAAAAGGATTAGCAATTAAACAAAATCAAAATAAAAATAAAATAAAATAAAAATAATCAAACAAAATAAAAAAAAAGAAATGAGTTGAAGAAGTGATGATTTAATAGATGTTGTATTTATTCCCCTTAGAAGAGATGATCACCCTTGATAAAGAAGTCTGTGACTTTTTTTGTGTTTGTCTATTGTTTTAGCTTTATTTGATTTGATTCACTGTAAAGATTAGAAAAAGGTGTGTGAAAAATAAAGAGGAGTAGAGAATGTTTTGGCTTATGACAAAGAATTAGAAAGCCAGGAAAATAATAAAAAGCTAGGAGCCTCCTCCCTTTGTGAAAAAAAAGCACGTATTTATAAAAGAACACTTCATGTAACCCTACATTAGGTTCAAGATAAAAAATTAAAAAAAAAATTTGTTTTTATCATTTATCTAATAAAAAAAGGTACATTTATCAATTTATTTATCAAATAAAAAAGAAAACAACCAATCAAAATAAATTAACAAATAAATAAAAAATAAAAAATGTTGCGGAAAGTCTATTTCTGGTCGGAAATATCCTATTTCCAGCCGAAAGTATCCTATTTCCAGCCTGAAATATCCTATTTCTTGCCGGAAATAGAGAAAGAAATAAAATTGGCCAATTTATAACACTCTTGGCCACTTTCTCAATTTGAAATGCATCCAATCAAATTAAATCTGTTTGTGCGAAAAATATGGTCATTTGGCCACTTTTCAATTTGAAAACTTTTTTGAATTTGTGAAGGGTGGATGGGCCTTTCGGCCAAATTTTTTTGTAATTTTTTATTTTCTCTTTTTCTTCTCTCTTTTTTGAAAATATATTTTCTCATTTTTTAAAAATTTATTAAAAAGATAAATGAAATAAATAAAATTTAAAATAAGTCCTAAAAATAATTTACAATCTAGTTCAAAACAAATAAATCAGATACAATAAATCTAATTTTGCAGTCAATTTTCATCATTGGCTCCACTATCGCATCCAAGCTCAAATCATAAGGAAATCGGATGCTTACACACCCAAAAATATAAAGACAAATTATATTCATGAAGCATGGTCCTAACCATTTTCACTAGAGTCCTATTCTTCCTTTTAACTACCCTATTTTGTTAAGGAGTTCTAGGAGAGGAGAAAGTATGTGAAATATCATTTTCATTGCAAAAGGTTTTAAAATTTCATTTTTAAATTCGGTTCCATGATCACTTTTAATAATTGAAATACAAAAACATTTTTATTTTTAAACTCTTTTTGAAAAACTTTCAAAGGCTTTAAAAGCATAACTCTTATGACCAAGGAAACACACCCAAGTGTATCTAGGGTAATCATCAACCAAGACATATGCGTAGTGCATTCCACCTAAACTAGCAACTCTAGTAGGTTCAAACAAATCCATATGAATAAGTTCAAACGGCCTAACAGTGGACACTACATTATTGAGCTTCAAGGAAGATTTGAATTATTTTCCCTTTTGACAAACATCATAAGGTTTATCCTTAATGAACTTGATTTTGGGCAACCCAACCATAAGTTCATTCTTACTAAGATCATCCAAAAGCTCAAAGTTTGCATGTCTTAACCTTCTATGCCATGTACATGTATCGTGGGAAATAGACATTAAGCACTTGATGCCTTTGTTATCAACTTTATTCAAGTCAATGTTATAGACACCACTAAAAAATACTTTGCTCACAAAGCAATTCCTAGTATATAAAGTAACTTTATTTCCCATGTCACACAATTGACTTATACTAAGTAAATTATGCTTAAAACCATCACAAGCAAAACATGATGAATAGACAAGGATTGAGGGATATCTATAATGCCTACTATCTTTCCTTTAGCATTGTCCCCAAATGTGACATGACCTCCATCCTTAGCATCAAGCTTGTTGAATTGCTCTTTGTCTCCCATCATGTGCCTTGAACATCCACTATCAAGGTACCACTTGCTCTTTGCTTTTGTGGACTTCAAGCACACCTACATAATATAATTCAAACATTCTTTTGAACCTAAACCTTTATTGGTCTAGGTTAGTTAGTCTTAAAGTACTTCAAAGGAAGCGATTGCAATTGTAGTTTTCTATAGAAGCACACATTGCTAGTGTGGCCTTCGGTCATGCAATAAACGAATTCAATATTAGCAAACCTATTTATTCTAGGAGAATATGATTTCCTAATATATGAGACATGCCTTTTGTGTTGTGGTTGTGTGGGCTTCCTAAAAGCTTTTTATGATATAGGATGAGACATACATTGGCAATGGCATTGTGCATTGTGAGGTGATTGTGTAGCATGCTTAGGAGTGTTGCATCTAGTGTACATGTAAGCATGTCTAGGTTGAGGCCTTTTGGCTTGTGCCTTGGTCCTTTATGTCAAGATAGGTTAGGTCTCATGAGACTTGCCTTTTTCATTTGACACATGAGACTTTTTAGCTTTGAAAGCTTGAGTCTTAACAAATTTAGAAGTGGAAGGAGTAGAATCACATAAAGATTTCACAAAGTTAATGTGAGATGATGATGAGGGAGACTTCCCATTTGTATATCAAATTCCATGGGTATTCTTATAGAGTTTTTGAGAGTCAAGAAGACTATTTAAAGTCTCTTTCCCCTTTTTGAATTTAGAAATAGAATTCTTTAATTCTAGGACTTCTCTAGAAAGCTTAAGATTTTCATCATTAGCTTTTTTTATTTATTCCTCTGAGGAATTAGAGGATTTCAAATCATTAGCAAGCTTTTCATTAGATTCAACAAGTTTGGAAAAATCATTTTTCAAGCTTTTAAGCTCTCGACCCTAAAATATATCCCCAGGGGGAGCAATGGGAACTCTCCTCATGAATGGTCCATCCCACCAGTGATAGACCCGCTCACCCAAATACCACACCTTGTTAATAAGGCCGGGCAACAAGACCCTCCTCTATGTCAAGCGCCAAGCCATTCCCATCTCGATTAACCAGTCCTATCGCTACATCTACCAGCATGGACAAATCTACTTGAGAAAATCATAAGGAAAAGAATAAGCAAATCAAAGATAAAATGTACTATACCTGACCGTGGGCTAATCTACTCAAAAGACCCCTTGCCTTTGCCAGACTCTCAATCAAACCAGAAGTCCTTCGAATCCATCACAAGAGATGGGGAAAACCACTCTTAGGAAAATGCTCAATAGTAGGATGAGGAAACAGCCTGAACTCATAAGCCCAAACTTGTTAAGAAAAAAGGGGTCAGAACAATCAAAGATGGAACAATCCAAAAGTAAGAGACTACACTCATGTCCAGCATGAATAAGTAATTACAAATGCGCAAGCATCCTCTACAAGCTACATCCAAACTAGAATAAATGTAGGAAAAAGCAGTTGTGCCCCAACTGTACTTCAGCAGATCCCTCAAGTTCCTCAAGACAGGTAATAACTGCAGGAAGCCAGTGCCAGAGGCATTCGGGAAGATAACGACACTCAGATGGTAGAATAAGAAACACCTAACCAATTACTCAAAATTCACATGACCCGCGTCGTGCTCAAACCTCACCTTCTCTACAAGCTGCGCATATCGGATCAAAGTGGAGTAGCCAGACTTCACTGAAGCAGTAACACCGAATAGATCCCTCAGCCATTTGTTCCTCGCGATTGTAGAACTACATGCCTCACTACTAAAAGGGATAGGCTCCCCGAAAAAACTCAGCCCCATAATGGCTGCAAAGTCAAGCGGAGTGATAGTCATCTCCCCGAAAGGCAA
Source organism: Mallotus repandus (assembly GCA_949671775.1). Classification (NCBI taxonomy): domain Eukaryota; kingdom Viridiplantae; phylum Streptophyta; class Magnoliopsida; order Malpighiales; family Euphorbiaceae; genus Mallotus; species Mallotus repandus. Next base: position 7,409 of record CATIWM010684107.1, read on the forward strand.
ATGCAACATATGGGTAGTATCCATCTACTGCTCAACGAGAGCGCACATTATAGCCTAACTTAATGCATACGACCCATAAGTAAGAGCAAAAATAATACCATCAAAGCCCTTCCGAGCAACCATCTGCTTCACACACGGAGGAAGACTATGATTATATGAGCTGACCTTATTGAAGCTACTAGGCAGATAAATGACAAGCCCAGAGGACTACAACCAACAAGTAAAACAGTTACAACATTTCATTAGATACTAAAACATCTCTTTTTACATCTTTGCCAAAAAATTACAGCAAGAGCTACAGCTAGAGCTATAGTCATTACAGCTATATTACAGCCAAAGCTAACATCACAGTAAGAGCTAAAATCACAGCTAGAGCTATAGGCACTATAGCCAGAGCTATATTACAATAAGAGCTACAAACATTACAGTAAGAGCTAGACTACAGCAAGAGCTTCATTACAGTAAGAGCTACACAACAGCTAGAGCTACAGTTATTACAACCAGAACTAACCTCACAGCAAGAGCTAAAATCATAGCTAGAGCTACAATCATTACAGCCAGAGCTACACTACAACAAGAGCAACACAAAAGCTAGAGCTACAATCATTACAGCCAGAGCTAACCTCACAGTAAGAGCAAAAATCATAGCTAGAGCTATAGCCACTACAACCAAAGCTACATTACAACAAGAGCTACAAACATTATAGTAAGAGCTAGACTATAGCAAGAGCTAGACTACAGCAAGAGCTATACAATAGCTAGACCTACAGTCATTACACCTAGAGCTAACTTTACAGTAAGAGCTAAAATCATAGCTAGAGCTACAGTCATTATAGTCAGAGCTACACTACAGCAAAAGCTAAAGCTATAGTCATTACAGCCAGAGCTAACCTCACAGTAAGAGCTAAAATCACAGCTAGAGCTACACTACAGCAAGAGCTACAGTCATTACAGCTAAAGCTAACCTCACAGCAATAGCTAAAATCACAACTAGAGCTACATTCATCATAACCAGAGCTACACTATGGCAAGAGCTATAGAAAAACTAGAGCTACACTATAGTAAGAGCTAAGCAATAGCTAGAGCTAAATTACGGCAAATGCTATGATCAAACAGCTACAGCTAGGCTATAGTAAGAGCTAAAAGACATGTTAGCTAGAGCTATACAGACAATGAATATTGAAATCAAACAGCAAGAGCTAAAACCAAGAGCAACATATACAGCAAGTGTTAAGACAAACAACAAGAGCTACAACAAGTAAAGCTAACTATAGCAAGATAACTAACCAATCGATGATGAATAGTCCATGCATGAGTCTCCAAGCTATAAACAACGGGAACTAGATCTCCCCGGGAAAGTTGAGGCGAATGAAAAGAGACTCTGCCATTGGTCCCAACAGCCTCTATAGCTCCAGTAGTAGAAGTCCTTGCACCAGCATATCCAAGAACCACCTCATCCTCTAAAATAAACTCATCAAAAGAAAAAGAAGCAGTATTCACACTGTTAAAGTCACCAAGATCCTCAAGAATAAGAGGGAAGTCCATAATTCCCGCACTCCGCAAAGCAACAGAAGAAAAGCAGTCTAAAAAACTCAAAAAAGGGCCTAAAAAAGTTAAAAATCACCTCGAACTAAAAAATGAGTTCATTTTATAGGCATCAGGTGCACCTCAAAGCATGTGATCATGAACTCTTCCGAGCCTCACACACTCTTTCAAGCCTTACGTGCTTCAAGACTCGCACATACGCACACCGAGACCATTGTACACGCACTCTTAGGGTCTTGAACTTGCATTTTACTAAAAGAACGCACAAAAAACACGCAAAAATCACACAAACATAAGCATTGTATGTTTTAGGACACTGCATTTGACATCACTGTCTCATAAAGCCATATCATTGAAGAAAAATAAAGCACAAAAAACACAGGTCTGTCGCATCTATAATTATCACAATCGACAAGTCATAAAATCACGCTCAAAACACAATAAATGATGATATCATCACTGGTCAGTAGCATTTTTTTCGCTGAGAATCATCTTCATTGCTTAGGAGCATTCCATCTGCTTAGAAGCATCATATCCACTTAGTAGCATCTCATTGTTTAGAAGCATTTTTTGCTCAGAAGCATTTCATTGCTTAGAAGCATTCCATCTGTTTAGAAGCATTTTATTGCTTAAAAGCATTAGCTTAGTAGCATTTCATTCACTTAAAAGCATTTCATTGCTTAGGAGCATTCCATCTACTTAAAAGCATTTCATCTGCTTAGAAGCATCACATCTGCTTAGTAGCATTTCATAGCTTAGAAGCATTTCATTTGCTTAGAATCACAGCACATCTCAATAGCATTTCATTTGCTTAGAAGCATCTAATTTGTTTAAAAGCATTTCATTGCTTAAGAGCATTCCATCTGCTTAGAAGTATTTCGTCTACTTAGAATCATCATATCTGCTTAGTAGCATTTCATAGCTTAAAAGCATTTCATTTGCTTAGAAGCATCACATTTGCTTAAAAGCATTTCATTTTCTTAGAAGCATCTCATCTGCTTAGAAGCATCGCATTTGCTTAGTAGCATTTCATTTGCTTAGAAGCATCGCATCTGCTTAGAAGCATTTCATTTGATTAGAAGCATTCCATCTGCTTAGAAGCATCGCATCTGCTTAAAAGAATTTCATCTACTTAAAAGCATTTTCTATCTGATTAGTAGCATCTTATCGGCTTAGAAGCATCACATATGCTTAGTAGCATTTGCATTGATACCTAAGGAGGTTATTAAAGCATCATCTTGCCTCACCCGAGAGAATTACAAGGCACACAAACAAGCGACGAACCTTAAGTCAAGAGACTAAACAGCACATCATCAGGTAAGTACCTCTTCCCAAAATTATTTTTTGCATCTCTGCATTTGCTTCATGAGTATTGACATCAGTACTATAGTAATATGCAACACACGTAAAGCAGGGAGCAATTGTCATACATCAAATTTTGACTGTCTCCAAAAAGGTCCAGTGATGAAAACATCTCTTTGAATATAACAAGTGTCTATTCATTTGTACTGCCTCTAAAGTGTGTTGAGAATCTTAAAAGCTCAAAAATAAAATCGACTATCGGATCATTAATTTGTACCCCAATTTTTTGAATTATGAATTATCGAAATGATAAGTAGCTCATTTCAAGTAACTATCGCTCAAAACGTGCAACTCGTCGGACCGGTGTTCATCTTATAAGACCGAATTTCAACTTCATGAAAAATTGAAACCCGGTTTTGACAAAATAAATGTTGAAAACATGTATGTAGGCCCTTAAAACATCCGGAAGTGACCCCAGAATAGTACGCATAACCCCGAGTAGTAGCGTGTGAGCGAATTTGTAGCACATGATCACACTTGAATGCACCCTACTCACGTGTGAAAATGGAAGCCGATTTTGATAAAACAAACATCAAAAACATGTCTGAAAGGTCAAAAACCCTGAAAAACACCCTAAAATAGTGCGATATGAGCCTAGGAAGGTTGTGTGACGCCTGTAAGAGCACGTGATCATGCGCACTAGGGTTATGTTCACGAGTCCTAGGGCGTGATCACACGACCCAGGCACGTGATCACGTGCATTTTCACTTTTTTTACACATTTTTGTCACATTTCCTTATAAATAGGGGTCTCTAACTCCTATTTTAACAATTACCAGAGCCAAGGCATGAGCCAGAAAAGAAAAAAAAAAGGCAAGAGCCAAAAAGTAGACGCACACACTAAAACAATATCGAATCAAAGGCTTAGGAGCCCCAATCCACACACTTTTAGCCCACCTTCTACATTTTTTGTAGGATTTTTATACCACTTTTACACCAAACCCACCCTCATCTTTGTCAAAGCACACTTCAAAGGTATACGAATTTGCATTACATAAGTCATTTTCAACCTCTCAATGAGGAAAGCTTAAAAATCCCGTGAAGCTAAAGCTTTAAAAACTCAAAAACAAGCTCAGTCAAATTTGAGGACCAAATAATCATTTTTGCACGTTTATTTTACTATTTTGCATTTTATTTTATCACTACTAGCAGTTGAGAAATTGTTTGTGATTGTGTGATGAGACTGGCAATTTGTATGCTGACTGAATAATCTCTACTTTATTTTGCTCATAACTAATTGTCATTTTGCATCAATATACATTCAATAAACACAAAAGCTTACTTATCTAAGCTAGAGCTTCAATATCGTCGTCCAATGATGTAATCATCATCATTTACTATTTATCTCATCATTTAGAAATGCTTTATAGTAATTCCTGCTAGAGCATAAACTAAGTGCATTTATTTAATCATTCATCATCTTTATTGTGCCTATATATTGTCCGAGTGGATGAATAGATGGAATCTCACATAATTGTGTTAACCTTTGTTTTACAGGTGTACTCTAGATTAGGACTAGATTTACATTTCTACATTTTTTTCTCTTTTATATGTATTTACTAAGAAAGCCTTATAAATAATTTTGTTGAATTTCTCGTACTTTCCATTATTATCGACGTGCTTGTGTGAATGCATATATATCAACTGTCATTACTGAAATTAGGGTGCTGCAGTAGCCACGTATTGAGTATTAAAATGAGAAACAGTCAAAAAGTAAATGAGATCTTCCAGGCTCAGAATCTCTGTTGAGGAGGATATTCGTTGAGTGACTCAATGTCGTCCCTTTCATCTTTTCCTGGTTTTCTAAAAATCAGGTGGCAACTCCAAACACAAAAGCATCTCGCATCCCCCCGAGACCAAATATTTATCCTTGTCCTGTAAACAGAACAGATGTCCCATTCGGCAAAGTTGCTATGCGCCACTCAAAATTTACAAAATAAAAAACCTCGATCGCTCACAATATCATTCCTACGTAGATTAGTTGTCAAATACTAATTCACTTAGTTAACTATTTGTCTAAAGAAATCAATGAAAATTCATAGTTTAAAAACTTAAATCAAAACTAAATTTAAACTAAGGAATAAAACTAAATTAAAGCAATGCAAATTAATTCAAATAAACAATTAATGATGAATGCATATACTAGAAATTCTCTTTTCACTTTGGAGTTTTTGCATTAACTTAACAACCTTACTTAACCTATTCTAAATTTGTCCATATGACGCTTACCACTAATGATCTTACAGCTCTCTCAAGTAATTATAAGATAATTTAATTAATTATATTTAAAATATAAACTCATGGACTCTCGCCTCTCTAAGCCAAACTTACAAATCCTTAAATAAATTTAAGCACAAGGTTATTCATGCAATATTAAGCATTTAAAAGGTATCTCAACTCAATTGAACTTAATAAACTTTAAACTATATCTTAAGTTAGTGATCTCCTCTCGATCTCATAGCAATTTATGTGAATATTCAAATTAATCATTAAACAAAAAGCATGCATCACCTCTCAGTCTTAATATAATTTGAGCCCTACCATACATTGAATATTATGAAGCACAAATTTAAAATCCATATGCAAGAAATCAAACTTTGATTAAGAAAAAAGAGTTAGTTAATACATCCCTAAAGCTATTAAGATCCTTCCTAGTACATAATGAAAATTTAGCCTAACATGTTTATGAAAACAAGAGCACAAGTAGAAGAAATTTCAGTAAACGTAATGAGAAAATAAGAATTTAAGAAGAATAGTTTAAAGTCTTCAATTCTTCAATGTATATAGTTTCTTCGAATGATGAAAATCCTCTTAATCAAATCCTTGCAAATTATGTCTTTTAATGTAAAAACTTATGAATGATGATGTATATCCTTTTATTCACATCTGATAGCCCCTTTTATAGCTAAAATTTGTCCATCGTAATGTTGGAATAGGATTAGACTACAAAGGAATCAAAATTCTAATTGAATTAGGATACTTTTGTAGCCCTTCTTCAATAACACAAATCCAATTAAATTTTAGTCCTAGAAAACAACTGAATCCGCTCTTAATGTTCTCATAAAATTTGTAGCCTTATCTCTTAACTTTCTAAAACACTTTGAATAATGTCATTTCAATCTCTGTAACTTAATTTATGGCCAAAAAACTGAAGAATAAAACAATTGGAATTCTTCTAAATAGGGGTGCACAAATGTGTTATCAAAGCCCACTTGTTAGATATTAATTTAAAATAAGCACAAAGTATGCATATATTAATAAGCAAGAGTTAGTAATCATTGGGTTCACATAATTAGTACCAATCACAAATACTACACATAAGCATAATCATAATACATAATCAATATCAATTAACAAAGCAAACAAAATCAAAGAGCAATCACATCTATACACAAATATCAAACACAAGAAAGCACAAAATCAACAAAAATCAGAGACAAATATAACAACATAGGTATCGGTAGTCATTATTTCATAAATAAAATAAGAAACAAGCACAAAATCATAAACACAAACAAAGCATAAATTAAACATCATTATTTTAATCATCAACTAAAAACATTAAACAAAATACAAAAGGAAAAGTAAATTAAGAAATAATTAAAAACAAGAGTAGAAAACTGAAAATAAATTATTTAAAAATAAAAAAAGAGAATAATCGAAATCTAATAATTGTAGGACCATTAAAGCTCATTTAGATGATATATGATCATCCATGAATGATTTGGAGCCTCATGAACCATTATTGGAATCATATTAGAGCAAGAAAAAGGACTTAATGATTTTTTGAGGCTTGAATAGCCAATTTTAAAGGAGAGGTGACTTGTTTGAAAGGCATATTTGACCAATTTTCAAGGAGGGATGTCTTATTTTGAGGAGGGGATGGCCGATCGGCTATTCATTAGCCTAAACTAGCTATCTATCCTTAGACAATATGAAAATGAGCTTTTTTATGCAAAAATTATTGATTCAAGCCCTAAACCCAAAATGAAAGATAAAATAGGACCAAGAAGGTGTTTTAAAAGTGTTTAGCCTCATAGAACTGAGAAAAACTTACCAAAAATTTAAGATGAATCAAGAAAAGAAAGTAGCGGCTAGTTTAGAAAGGTTTGATTTGGATGGTTGATTGAAGGTGTTTTGATGTAATTTTTGGGATGATTTTTATGCTCAAATTGAGGTTGATTTTAAGGAATATGAGGGTGATTTTTGAATTAAAAAATGGGATAGAATTGTGTTTGAGCCCAAATATAAATTTTTTGATTGGAACTAAATAAGACCCTTGAATTCCATAAATATATTTAGTCCAATATAGCTAATTCATAAAGCCAATGATTTATTTAAGAATTCAACCCATCAAACAAGACTTTATGATTAAGCTTGAAGAATATTTTGAAAGTGGGATACATTTTTTTTTTAGCAGCTGGGGATAGAAGACATGTGAAGTCTCTAGATCTTTCTTGAGGAGCTAAAGAGCCTAGGGAATTAAGGAAAACTAACCTACAAGTATGAAGATTAATAAACATTAATTGAAAAAATGCTTATGAAATGTATCTATAAAAGTAAGGAAGCACAAAGGAGGAACCAACACACAGTCATCATTAATAATCAAACAATCAATGAATCTAATAAACATCAATTATCACCAATTAACAACCAATTAAAAACAACACAAACCAAAAAAGTCAATTATAGTATTTAGTTTATAAAGTTTAAGCAACTTTATTTTATTCTTGTCATCTTGCTTTATTTTCCATCAGCTTGTAATAAATTCTTGTTGATACCCAAATTTTGACGGTCCCCAAGAAATTCGATGATGAAGGATTCCTGTCGACAGGGAGAAAACTCCTTCAGAAGTTTTCTTGAGCATGTCTAGATCGAGAAGAAACCTGAAAGAAACCCAAAAGATACCATAAAGCAACAAAAAACCCAAAAAGAGCCAAATTGGGCCAAAAAGGACCAAAATGTAGGGGAAAAGCCCATGGTGACGGGTAGACCCACGAGCTTGGGTAGATGACCCATAAGTGTGGGTTGTCAACTAAGCCCATAGGTCAAAATGACCTATTTGCCCCTGTATGGGTTCAACGACCCATGCACGTGGGTCTTAGACCCAAGAGCGTGGGTTATGGACCCAAGTTTGTAGGTCCTCAGGCCTGGACTATAAAAAAAATGTCCTCTTTTGGAGGGGATTTTGGCATAAATTTTGAGATAGCCTCTTAGAAAGAGAAAAGGCTACTGTTCCAGGGGACTTTCTCACACTCTCTCTCTATTTTAAAGCACTTGGAGACCCTATCTAGACCAAACACTAAACCAAAATCATTTTTTTCTATTACTTTGTCTTAGGATTTAGACCATTAAATCTAAACCAAGTTCCTTCTTTGTCAAAGGATGCTACAAGGGTAAATCTTGGTCCCTTTGAGGATCTCTCAATCATTTTCCATTAAAAATATCATTTTTATCATCTTCGTCATCTTATTTCTATCATTTCCACCATTTTTCATCATTTTCTTGCATTTTTATTCATTTTATTATAAATATTTATTGTATTAGTAAAGTTGTGATTTTTGTGATGATCTTGAAGTTTGGATATAAGATATGTTAAAGTAGTGAGAAGTTTGCGTGATGCCGGGAGTGTTTACATTCATTTTGCTTCTTTTTTTTTTTTCTTTTTTGCATCTTTTTTCTCCATTTATGTAAAAGTGGATATTTTAGTGTAAAGTTAGCATTTTTGTAATTTTTTTCATATCATTTTAATTTATTATATTTACTGCAATATTTTTATTTATTTTAATTAATATTTCTGCATTTTTCTCATTTTTATTGTATTTCTACTATTTTTTATCATATTTATGTTATTTTTGGTAAATTTGGCATTTTTAATCATAAAGTTAATATTTTTATGATAAAATTGTCACCTTTTATCACTTTGATATTTTTATTTTATTTCTGTATTTTTGCTATTTTTTAGAATTTTTGCAATTTTTATTGCATTTATGCCTTCTATAGTAAATTTGGCCTTTTTATCATAAAGTTCATATTTTTATTGTAAAAATGTCATATTTATTATTTTTGTTACTTTATTACTGTCATATTTATTTATTTATTTAATTATTTCTGCACTTTATTTATTTTTATTGTCTTGTTCCTATTTTTGTTGATTTTATGCCTTTTATAGTAAATTTGGTATTTTCATCATAAAGTTTACATTTTTATGGTAAAAATATCACCTTTATCATTTTAAATTATTTATTTCTGTATT
>CATIWM010684255.1:0-25995 GCA_949671775.1 Mallotus repandus
AGTCTGCTTTTTTGTGATTGGGATAAGAAAGCGCTCTTAGTTCAGTTCGGTAGAACGTAGGTCTCCAAAACCTAATGTCGTAGGTTCAAATCCTACAGAGCGTGATTCTGTTCTTGTTTTGTTAGGTTCAAATTTATACGAAAAAAATAAAAAAATGGAAAAAATAAAAAAGGAATCTGAATTTGACCTCCTGCGGATTCAAGAAAGGAGGAGGTCAAAAAAACAAGGCGTTAATTAATTAAAGATCCAACTGATCACCACGTCTGTATTGTAAATAGTTGTTAGAAATAATAATTTTTTTCCAATAAATTCAAAGTCCATTTTAATGAAATTTAGAATTTTGAGATATAAATACTCTACTCCCGGTCGGGATTTCATCAATCGCGGTCAGGATTTCATCAGTCCAGGTCGGGATTTCATCAGTCCCGGTCAGGATATTTAAAAATATATCTGGTATAGCCATTGTGTTTGAACTCTGCACTGGTCCCAATTGAGACATCATTGGTATTAGTTGGGACATTGGTCGTCCTGGGCGAGACATTCACTCAGGATATGTACTGGACGTTTTCTTCAATTTTGGTGAAATTCGATCCCGGTCAGGATTTGCATGGTCCTGGTAGGAATTGCGACTTTGGCCTTTGAATAAGATCGAATAAACCTAATCTTTCTTCATAAAAGTTGTAGATATTTGTCTTAGAATTAAATATCACTTTGAATCAACTTAATTTGACTTTTTTAGCTCAAGATATTATTAAAATACTAAGACCTGCGCAAACTCAAAATGAAAGTTGCATATGCTGATTTTAACTAAAGATTTGCAGTCCCAAATGAACTCGGATTTTTACAAGTAAGATCAATTCAGAAAGATTTTGATGTCTTCTTCAAAAGTCAAGAAGATCATTTTTCTCATTATAAGGCTCTAAGGATGTCAAAAGTTTTCTTGAGTCTCAAAGGTCAAATCCGCCCAAAAGCATACTTATCAATCCCGGTCGTGACCATTTTGACTTCCAATTGAGTCCTAACTTATACACACTTAAAAAAAAATTAAATGCTCAAAATTAAGTTCATTAATATCAAAATCAAGATTGATAATTTCTAAGGTCAATATTATCCCCCTTTTGGATTTTGAGAAACTTATTTTGAGTTTGAGAGAATAATATAAAGTGAAGTGTGTGATAATATGAATTAAATGTTTACTCCCCCTAAATTTATGTATATTATAAACATAAGGAGTAAAAAATTTGAAGGATAAATATATTTCTTTATTTCTCCCCCTATTTGGCATTATAAGAAATATAATTTTTAAGAATTATCAAAGAATGCTTGACAAAATATTTAAGAAACATAAACATGGTAGAAGAAAAACTTTACTAAGATAATGCATTACAAAATATTACATGATTATGTAGAGCTTAGTTCTAAAGGAAACAAAAGAACAAGAACTAAAACAATGAAAAAAAAATTTTCTCCCCCTTTGAGAAATACTAAAAAATTATTATGCAAGTAAGCAAAACAAAACTTAGCATCACAAATATTAAAACATGATAACATGATCATTAATTAATATAAAAGCTAGCCACACTTACAATATATTTAACAAATAACAAGGAAATAAATAATAATAATAAAAAGAATTAAGTAAACTCAAATTTTTCTCCCCTTTATTAAAATAAAAAAAGAATGTAAGAAACAAGAATTAAGAAAAATAAGATTGCATTAAAAAAGATAGGAGTACATTGATATTTGAAATATCAATTGTAAACAGAAACTAACAGCTCCTAGCTCATAAACCGAAAATCAACCAAAAATAAACTGACACAAAATAGTCTTAAATAAAAACTAACAACTCAAAGATTTAGAAACAAAAAATGTACTCAAAATAATTCAAATAGATATTGATGAGCAAACAAAGAAAAAAGGATATAAAAAGAAGTTAGTCTTATTGGGGAGGAAATGGAGGAAGCATGTAGGATTTGTAATAATATTTAAAAAGGATTCCCTTAAAAATAATTAAATTATTCAATAATAAAAATGTTAAGATCAAAATCAAACACTTAAAAGGAATCAAATTAATTACCTAAAATAAGCAAGGCAATATTATAAACACAACATGATTTCACATGAAAACGAGTCCAATAATAAATTCACTAATTTAAATAATCAATTAAGATAAACTAGAACCATCAATCATGCCTAGTTCATGTTTAATGAAGTTCAATCTCTCTTCATTAAGAGGTTTGGTGAAAATATCAGCAAGTTGATTATTTGTATCAACAAATTCAAGTGAGATATCACCAATTTGAACATGATCATGCAAGAAATGATGTCTAATGTCTGTATGCTTGGTTCTAGAATGCTAAATGAATTCTTGCTAAGGTTTATAGCACTTGTATTATCACATTTGATTGGAACTCGATCAATGTGAATGCCATAGTCCATCAATTATTATTTTTTCCATAATACTTGTGAACAACATAAACTTATAGCAATTTATTCTACTTCTGCAGTGGACAAGGCAATTGAAACTTGTTTCTTGCTAAACTAAGAAATTAAGCATTGTCCTAAAACTTGATAAGTTTCGGAAGTGCTCTTTCTATCTAGTAAACTACTAACAAAATCTGCATTTCAATAACTAATCAAGTTAAAAGATGAACTCATTGGATACCAAAGTCCTAAATGCAAACTTCCACTCAAATACTTGAAAATTCTTTTGATTGCATTCAAGTGGGACTCCCTAGGACTAAATTACAATCTAGCACACAAGCAAGTAGCAAATATTATATCCAGTTTACTAGCAGTTAAATAAAGAAGGGATCCGATCATACCTCTAAAACACTTTTTATCAACTGGCTTGGGCTTGCCATTCTCATCCTTGTTGAGTTTGGTTGTGCTACTCATTAGAGTTTTGCTTGGTTTGACTCCATCCATGCCAAACTTCTTGAGAATGTCTCTTGCATATTTAGTTTGACTGATGAAAATCCCATCTTTGCATTACTTGATTTATAATCCGAGAAAGAATTTGAGCTCACCTATCATACTCATCTCAAATTCTCCTTGCATTAACTTAGAGAATTCCTCACATAAGCAATGGTTAGTAGCACTAAAAATAATATCATCAGCATATATTTGAACAATTAATAAATCATGTTTAGATTTCTTTATGAAAAGAGTTGTGTCAATATTCCCTTTAAAAAATCCTTTTTCTAATAGGAAGTTGTTTAATCTTTCATACCAAGCTCTTGGAGCTTGTTTTAACCCATATAATGCTTTTGAAAGTTTAAGAACATGATTTGAAAATTCAAACTTTTCAAAACCCGGAGGTTGCTCAACATAAACTTCTTCAATAAAAACCATTTAAAAATGCACTTTTTACATCCATTTATTATAATTTAAAATTCATGAATAATGCAAATGCAAGTAACATTCTAATAGCTTCTTACCTTACAACGGGGGCAAAGGTTTCATCATAATCAACACCTTCCTCTTGATTATAACCTTTAGCTATTAGTCTTGCTTTATTCTTAGTTATGACATCTTATTTATTCATCTTATTTCTAAACACCCATTTGGTGCCTATAATAGGATGATGTTTTAGTATAGGAACCAAAGTCCAAACTTTATTTCTCTCAAATTGATTTAACTCTTCTTGCATAGCAAGTACCCAAAATTCATCACACAAAGCATCATCAACATTTTTGGGTTCAATTTGAGAAATGAAGGCTAAATTAACAATAGACTTAAGTTTAGATCTTGTAGCTACCCCTTGTATAGTATCATCAATGATGAGATCTTAAGGATGTGCTTTCTTGAATTGCCAATCCTTGGAAGGTCATCCTTTAAGGTAGGTTGAGGCATCTCCTCATCTTCTTCCTTGTTAGAATTTTCAATTTGCAAAGGTTTGCTAGTGTTTTCTTCTTGATTTTTCTCTTCCACTAGATCACCTATATCATCATTAACACTATAAAAATCCTTTCTTGGATCAAGTGGGTTTGACTTATCTAATACAACATGCATAGATTCTTCAACTACTGGAGTTCTTTTATTGAAAACTCTATATACTTTGCTAGAGGTAGAATAGCCTAGGAAAATTCCTTCATCGACTTTGGAATCAAAATTTCCAAGATTGTCCTTGGTGTTTAATATAAAGCACTTGCATCCAAATACTCTTAGATATGAGATTTTGGATTTTCTATTGTTCCAAAGCTCATAAGAAGTTTCATTTAAAATTGGTCTTTAAAAAACTCTATTTTAAATGTAGCAAGATATATTAATGACTTCTGTCTAAAAGTATAGAGGTAAATTATACTCATGAAGCATTGTTCTAGCCATTTCTACAATAGTTTGATTTTTCCTTTCAACTACCCCATTTTGTTGAGGAGTTCTAGGAGATGAAAGAATATGTGAAATGCCATTTTCATTATAAAAGATTTTGAAAAATTCATTTTCAAATTTGGTTCCATGATCACTTCTGATAGAAATACAAAAATCTTTTTCTTTTTGAACTCTTTTTGCAAAATTTTCAAAAGCTTTAAAAGCATCATTCTTATGAGCAAGAAAACACACCCAAGTAAATCTAGAGTAGTCATCAACCAATACATATGCATAGTGCATTCCACTGACACTAGCAACTCTAGTTGGACTAAATAAATCCATATGAATAAGTTCAAGTAGTATAGAAGTTGACACAATATTTTTGAGCTTAAATGAAGACTTGGATTGTTTTCTCTTTTGACAAGCATCACAAGGTTTATCTTTAGTGAATTCAAGTTTTGGTAAACCAATCACAAGTTCATGTTTACAAATATCATTTACTAGCTTTAAATTTGCATGTCCTAACCTTCGATGCCATGTCCATGTGTCATGAGAAATAGCCATCAAACATTTAATATCCTTGTTATCAATTTTATTCAAATAAATAACATAGACATTGTCAACTCTTTCACCACTAAAAATTACCTTATCTTCATCAAGACTACTAACAAAACAATTCTTAGGATAGAAAGTGACTTTGTTTCCTATATCACGTAATTGACTTATACTTAATAAATTGTGTTTAAGACCAGCAATGAGCAATACATGATGTATAGATAAGGATTGAGAGTTACCAATTTTTCCAATGCCAATAATCTTTCCTTTTGCATTATCCCCGAAGGTAACATGTCCTCCATCTTTAGCATCAATCTTATTGAATTGCTCTTTGTCTCCGGTCATGTGTCTTAAGCATCCACTATCAAGATACCATTTACTTTTTGTTCTTGTGGACTTCAAGCAAACCTACAAAATATAATTTATACATTCTTTTGAACCTAAACTTTTCTTTTACAAAAGCACACATTGCTAAAGTGACCTTTGGTGATGCAATAAAAATACTCAACATTGGCAAATTTATTTCTTCTAGGATGATATGCTTTCCTAGTGTGTGAAACATACCTTGTGTATTGTAGTGGTGAATTCTTTCTATAACTCTTTTCAGTCATAGTGTGAGACATACATTGGCAATGACAATGTGTATTTGGATAGGTTTGTGCAACATGTTTATATGCATTGTGTTGTGTAGCATGCCTATTATGATTATGTCTAGTATACATATAAGCATGCTTTGGTTTTAGTACTTTAGTTTTAGCCTTACCTCTTTGTGTCAATGAAGGTTGAGTCTTATTGGACTTTCCCTTATGGTTCGACACATGAGACCTCTTAACTTTAAAGGCTTGAGTCTCATTTTCGTATGTAGATGTAATAGAATCATGTGATGCTTTAACAAAATTAATGTGTGGTGATGATGAGGGAGTCATTCCATTTTTGTATCCAATTCCATAAGTATCTCTATAAAATTTTTTAAGAGTTAAGAAGACTATCTAGAGTCTCTTTTCCTTTTTAGAATTTAGAAATGGAATTCTTTAACTTTAAGACTTCTTTAGAAAGTTTATGATTTTCATCATTTGCTTTCTTAAGTTGGTCTTCTAAGGAACTTGAACATTCCAAATCACTTGCAAGTTTTTCATTTGATTTAACAAGTTTAGAAAAATCATTTTTCAAGTTTTCAAATTCCTCAGATAAGCTAGTAAACTTATACTTGTAAAACTTTTTCCTAGAAAGTAAGCTAGTATATTTATGCATAAGTTTGTTCACGATAGAGCTCTCATCCATCATCATCATCAGTATATTCACAATAATCATCATAAGATCAGTTAGAAATAGATGGTACCTCATTTTTATCCTCAAGAGCCATGAAGCAAAGGTTGGCCACTTCTTATTGTTTCTCTTCTCTTTCAGATTCGGAGGAGTCATCCTAAGTAGCCTTGAAAGCCTTCTTTTTATCCTTTGCTCCCTTATTCTTGAATTTGATTTTAGGACACTCAATTCGAATATGACCCTATTTCTTGCATTCATAGCAAGTAACTTCTTTGACTTTTTTCTTATCATCTCCTTTATACTTTTTGTTGTCTCTTGTTCTTGAGGAGTGTTGTTTTCTCAAGAACTTTTTGAAGTTTCTTATGAGCATGGCAATTTCATTATCCTCATCACCATAATCTTTAATGTTTTCTTCTTCACTATCATTTTGTGAAGCTTTTAGTGAAATACTTTTTTTCTTTTCTTCCTTCTCTTCTTGCTCTTCGCCTCTTTGTTTTATTGTAAGCTCATGGGTGAGAAACTTCTCAATAAGCACATCGGTTAAGAGAGTTGAAAGGTCTTGAGCTTCCTCAATTGAAGTAACTCAAGATTCCTAATCCTTCTTAGGTAGGATTCTTAGAACCTTATTGTTTACTTCTTCCTTGGAAAAATGTTTTCCAAGTTTCTTAAGGATTGTGAGAAGAGCCATAAGACGGTTTGTCATCTTCATAATAGATTCGTGCGGCTTCATTTTGAAAAATTCATACTCATACATATGGAGTTGAACCTTCTTACTTCTAACTTGTACATTGCCTTCATAATGGTTTTCCAAGGTCACCTATATTTCCTTATTAAAAATATAACGTTGAAGCTTGCTACTTTCTTCTCTTTTCATGGAGGATGCTATAGTGATCATTGGTTTTTATTCTTGATATTTTCTTCCTTTTGATCATTACTTGAAAGAATAGTGACTACACCGTCTTTGGTAGCTTTAGGAGGTTCCCATCCTTTTAGGACACTTTCCCAAAGTCTAGATTCATTATCTAGATATAGCTCCATTTTAAATTTCCAATTTGGATAATCACTACCATCAAAGAAAGGTCTAAGAGAGGAGGAGTTTTTATTTTCACCTTTCATGATCTTGTATTCTAACAATGAAGTTCCTAGAATTCAAGCTCTGATATCAAGTAAAAGAGCCTTAGAGGGGGGGTAAATAGGGCTACTGAATAAAAATCAAAACTTAAAAAAATAAATAAGAATTGAAGAATGTTGAAAAGGTAGAATAATGAACACAAAAAGTTAAGGAGTTCGAATTCTCAACAATCCTACATCTCCACCTAACTTATCCCCAAGTTAGGATTTTTCAATCACCCACAATCTTATTCACAAGATTGAGTATACACAAGAGTTTAAGGCTCACTCTTATAACCTTGCAAACAAAAGTTTCAAGGCTCACTCTAAAACCAATTCCCGAGGGTTTTAATGGCTAAACACTTAAACCAATTCCTTTAGAATAGAATCTAACTTCCCATTTTCTAAATCCCAGAAAATAGGAGAATAAGAATTTCTATTATAATCACTCATAAACTCTCACAAGAGTTATATAAAAATAAAATGAATTTTGAGAGAATTTTAAGCTTAATTGAATGCTTGAGAGTGTATAAATGATAAAAAAAGTTTCTTAACCTCTAAATACGTTTCAGAGGTTGTATTTATACTTGAGCAATTCAATTATAGCTGTAAGAAATAATAATTTTGTTTCCAACAATTTCAAAGTCCATTTTAATGAAATTTGGACTTTTGAGCTGTAATATACTTAAACGAGTCTGCTTTAGAAGAAGAGGGACCTTTTAATCTATTGAGATGGTTGAAACTAAATTTTGAAAGGTTTCCTATACTATCTAGAATGGCTCAAGATATTTTAGTCGTTCCCATCTCAATTGTTGCCTTAGAATATGCTTTCAGTACCAATGGTAGAGTGCTGGATGCATTTAGGAGTTTATTAACTCCAAGGATTATGGAAGCATTAATTTATTCACAAGATTGGCTAAGAATTAGTAAAGAAGAAATTTCAGTTGAGGAGGAATTCAATGAACTTCAAAACTTTTAAAAATGGCAAGTATTTCCTAGTCTGAATCTATTATTTTATTTTATTTGTGTTGATTAATTGTTTATGGATTGATGTATCTACTTTCATTCTTTTTCACATCTTCCACCTATGGGTGTTATTCCATCAACAACACCTACATCAGGTGTCATCTAACTAATTCTTGGCAGTGCCCTAAGTCCTAAATGCACATATTGGCAGTAAATTCATTTAATCTCTATGTCTTATATTCCTTATTAATCTGATTTCTTTTAATTCTTATTTTTAGTCTTTGAGGCAGGAAACTTCCACTGTGAGCATGAGAATGAGTGGCTTCATTATCTTGGGTGGCATGTGAGCGCAGCCAAAAAATATTGTAATAGCATTCCTTTAACAAATTATGAGCTTCTGAGTTCTGATGCATTTATAATGCATTCCTACTATAATTCTATTATTGCTTGCCTTGAAAATAATTCTATTTTTGCTTGCCTGACTTGGTTTAATATCTGCTGCCTATTTGCTTGCATTTGCATATAAATATATTGCATTTTTGACTTGGTTGGTACAATGATGAATGCTTCCACCTTGCATTTGACTCCTTTTTAAGTTCACTTGTGCTGCAATTTTTTGGGGGCAGTCTTTAAGTGCAACTAAAAATTATGGTCAAGGTTCTTATATGAATTAGAAACAAAATATGGGTATTAGCCAAGTTAATTTTAATATTTTGTTCACTTCATTTTTTACAAATATCTAAATATTAGCCAAGTTACTTTTTTCATGTTTTTTTTGCAGGTTTTTGTTTTTGTTTTCTTTATATTATGTAGGACCTCTCAAACTTTTTTTGTTGATGGGTTCTGAAAATTATCAAGTACATGAGAATCATATGTTGGCAAATACGTATAGTTTAATTTAAGATATAATTGATTAACATCAATTATAAATGATTATAATTGCTACATTTCATATATTGAGCTCAAAAATCTATTTGAAAATGTAATTTAGGCTTAGATATTACAATTTTTGGGACCTTTTTTTTGTAATTTTTTTGGGTTTCGGCTTATAATATATAAATAGATATTATTATTTTTACTCTGGGCTCAATAATTTAAAGCCCAAAACCCATAGCCCATGCCCGCTCGGCATATCCGATTCAAACCTAAAATTGCGGGTAATCTAAACCATCGGTTTGGCCTTCATTTCCCATACATCCAAACCCGCTCGATTTTCTCTTAGGCGCCCCCAAACTGACCCTACCCACCCCATGAACACCCCTAACTGCAACTGTCTAGCCAAATGCAAATTATCTTCTCGAACTAAGCCATGGAAAGACATATCTAAACCACTACCTTACATGTGAGAAGTCATAAGCAGTGAATCAGATTTACATTTAAACACAGGCAAACCAAACTCCATAGCTTTTGGTAAAAAAAAAAAACCAAACTCCATAATAAGAGATAGGCCATATAAAATTCCTGAAGCTTTAACTTCTTCAACATAAAAAAAGGTAGAGGAATATAAACTTGCAGAGAAAAGAATTTGCCCCCTAGAATTTCGATCTATAACACCAATTCTAGCCACATTATTAAGGATATCCACAACAATATCAGAATTAATCTTTATGACACCCATTGGAGGAGCTATCTATTTAGATGCAGAGATCATTCTAGCCTCTCGATTACCTGATACAACTCTCCGACTTTGGAAATCTAAATGCTTTCGTTTCGCCATAATTACCAAATCCGATGCAAAGACACTATTCGCTCCTAATATGATATGTTTCCTATTATGCCAGATACACCACCATAAATAAACCAAAAGTTCTACATCAGATGGAGAACAGAGATATTATAGTTGAGTGAAGAGATCCATCATAGTTGCTGCTTGAGCTTGGCTGACGTTCACACTTAAATAAGAAGATAACTAGATGGTTTGGACCTAAGAGTGTCTTGAATAAAATGAATGGATGATTCCATCTTCTACCCACAGAAAAAGCAATTTGAGTTCACTTGTAACCTCGTTCAACAAGATTATCATATACTGGAAGTGAATCATGAAGGCATCATAAAAGAAAATACTTAGCTTTGGGCATAAGATTCAATCTCCAGATGGATTTCCAGATATGATGACCACTTGAATTCAAAGAAGATGACAACACACGGCTTTGAGTGACGAGCAACATAATACCCAGTTTTAACCAAATACACACCATTTCAAGTCTTAGTCCAAAATAAAATATATGGCGGAAGGCGACAACTTAATGGGATTTGGAGAATAGCTGAAGCTTCAAAAGGCAAGAAAATCCAGTGAACCAAACTGACATTCCATCTCCTTGTATTAGAATCAATGAGTTCATTACAAGAGAATGATGGAAGTTCTCTCTGCACTAGGGGCTTAATTCTGTTAAAATTTTAGTTTTGTTGTAACTGGCAAATAAAATTTTAACTGCTAACTTTTTTTAAAAAAAATGACATTTGGTGATATTTTATTCAATAAAAAAGTTACAAATCTTAATTAGACAGTGTAAGCAAATTATAGGTGAAACACAAAATAATATAATAAAATTTTTTTGGTTAATAAGGAGATCATATAAACTAAATATTAATAGACTGCACAATAGGGGACAATCTTTCCCTTTTAAATTGATGATGGCAGGATTCGAACTGTACATCTTAGGATGCCTTTAGAGAGAAGTTAACATTTAACTACTCTCTCACAGGTTAGGACAAGCTAGAAATTAATATTTTGGATGGAGAGCATACTTTAATCTATTTATATAGAAAATCTATTAGATTTATCTGATTATTATTATAGTAGTATTAGGAGTACACTTATTGTCTTATCATGCCAGTTCATTAAAGTGCATATAAGCTCATAATATAAATAATCACTTTATCATAAACTGAGCTTCTCTACACATTCTTTAACCCTTTATTTTGTTCAATTTTACTAAAAAAATTTAATTCATTTTTAAGTGAATTTTGAATAACATTCATGCAAATGAATTCTAAATTCATTTACGTCAAACACACTTCATCAAGTAGAATTGGTTTAGTTATAAGCAATTCCACAAAATTAAAAAGTTAGAATTGAAAATCAATTTCACAAATTTTTTTATTTAAACCAAACACACCCATTTGAATTTGCAATGAATTTTATAAAATTTTAAGAAATTCAATTATGCCAAATAAACGATAACCCTTCATTCAATTCATTTTCACAAATTAAAATATCTCACAATAAATGGCATCTTAAAATATAATTTTTTTCATAGACTAATATAATTTTATTCAATCAATAGATACTTCAAATCTGGAGAAGTACTTTGAAATATCTAATTTAAAGCATCCTCCTTAAAAATGACTGTTATTTTTCATCATACTTACATTCTCTGAATTAGAAATTATGATCTACTAAAAAAAGTGCACCAATAGCTAGGGATGAGCAAATACCAACTGAACCATTCTGAATTGAAGTTCATGTTTTGTTCGGTTATCGTTTGTTTGGTTGAGAGGTTCAATCAGAGTACTAGGTAAATTTCAGCCATTGATTTTTGGTTCGGTTGGTGCCTATGTAATACCGAACTGACCGATTAACTGAACTAATGAGGAGACATATAAAACAACGTCGTTTTATATGTTGCCATAAACCTAGACATATATATACCACCATAATCTCTACAACACACATTTCTTATTATCGTTCTCTCCTCTGAACCTCTCCACTTTTTTCTCTCGTCCCCTTTCCTCTGTAACCCTAAAAATCTAATATTCACTCAGAGTCTCACCGCCATTCTTCTTTCCACTCCAATCTAGCTTCGCCTCTTCCCTTGCTCTCATCTCATCCACTTCTCTCTATATGTTCTGTTGATTATCAAATGATATTGAGTCTATGACTCTCAACACACTCAACTATGCTTATGTTTCCTTGATGTTTTGATTACAATAACCACTTTTACTCAGTTTTTTTTATACAAATACTAGAATGTCAATTACTTTGTCTTTATTTTTTTTACTGCTAGTGTTCAATAATAAACATTGACGATGAGGAAATCAACATGCAAAGTTAGATCTATAGAAATTAAGTAGATATGGTACAGAGTTTTTTATCTTTCAAAATTTTTTTGCATGTTTTTTATTGGCTGTTAATGGAAGCGATTTTGATATTCTCTTTTGTTGTTTCTTCTAATTTTTTGCATGATTTACTACTGGTGATTGATCTCTATGGTTGGATCTCACAAGTATTTTTTATCTCATAGAGATCTAATAGTGGAAGCCTAAAGTGGGCTAGATCAGATACTTGGTTGATTTTTGGTGGAAGCCTATTTTAGCATGTATCATCAGTTCATCACTTGAGTCAGATTGTCCTCTGAAGCATCACTGTTAAAGGTAAAAATTTGATTTTTGACTCGTTTCTTTAATATGTTAAAATTTTATTTTTTGACTTGTTTTTTTATTTTATCTATCTAGTTCTTGTCTATGTTAATTTAAAAAATATAGATATGAAAATAATTTGTTTGTTGTTATTTTAAAAAAAGGATTTATGAAATTTTGTTAACAATGGCTCTAGATCTTTTGTTACCTTCTATATCACAAATTGATTTTATTAAAATAGTTTTCTTTCTCTGTTTATAAAACTGTGTTATTGAATTTTGTTACTAATTTTTTTAAAAAGAAGTAAATGATTTTGAAATCTATTTTATAATTTTTACTACTTCATGTCTATTGAGAAATATTTATGTGTTTGTTCTATATTTTTACTACTAAATTACTACTTGAAGTAATTTCATTCTCTGTGACTGTGTTATATTTTTTCTACTTGATGTCTCTTGAGAAAAATATATGTGTTCTGTTTGCTAACAGAACTCATATTGAGTATGTGGAAGCATGTTATAGAGTTCTGATATAATGTTGTTTACTTGTTGTTAATATTATTGTTAGTGAGTACTTGCTTGAGACTTTATGGAAGCCTACCTAATATTTATTTCTAATATTTTGTTATTGGTAATAAGTCATCTGCTAGGTTAGCAAAATTTAGAGAGTTTTCTGATTTAATTAGTAATGAGTCAAAAGCTTAAATGAGTCTAGATGTTCACACTAGGTGGAATTCTACATATCTTATGTTGGACACTGCTTGCTCTTATGAAAAGGTTTTTAAAAAATATGAGGAGTGTGAATGTGCTTTTAGAGCAAATTTAAAGGATGATGTGCCTGATTTTTTGGACTGACAATATATGAAACAACTTGTTGCTCTCTTGAAACACTTTTATTAAATTACATTGAGAATATCTAGTTCTCAATATGTGACTTCAAACACTTTTTTTAGTGAAATTTCAAATCTATTTTGCATACTAAAATGAATGGCAGTTATCTGATGATGCTGCTAAAAGAACCATGACATTTTCAATGAAAAGCAAATTTGATAAATATTGGGGGCATCCTGAAAAGATGAACTTGTTAATATTTATTGCCACTATTCTTAACCCCAGAGATAAGCTTGAATACATGGAGTATTCATTGAAACAAATATATGGTCAAACTTTTGGTGGAAACCTTAATATTTCTGTCAAAAAATGACTACTTAAAGTGGCCTGCTTTGACTGGGCAGTTTAATGACTACTATTCTTTATACAAACCTGCTTTTGAATCTGCTTCTCAAAGTGGCCTCCCAATTGATGCTAGTGAACATGGTTCTACTAGTGCTAATACTGAGTAGTCAACATCTTTGTTAAAAGCCCAATTTAAAAAGCATAAAGCAGAACTTGGTCAAGGTGGAAGCAAATAATCAGAGTTGGATATTTATTTATCTGAGTCTATTATTATGGAAGAGGGCACATTTGACATCCTATAATGGTGGAAGCTGAACTGTGAAAGGTTTCTAATTCTCTTTTGCTTAGCACGTGATGTTTTAGCTATGCCCATCTCCACTGCAGCTTCTGAATTGGCTTTTAGCATGGGTAGGAGGATACTTAATTATTTTCGAAGCTCTCTGACTCCCAAACTAGTTGAGTCTTTAATCTGTTCACAAGATTGGCTTAGAAAGTCAAACAAGCCAATCTCAATTGAAGAGGCAGTCGAAGAATTAGAGAAGTTTGAGAAAGGTATGTCTAATTTTAGTTTTAGTTTCATTTCAATTCTTCTTCCTAATTTCTTTTTTACTAATTTACTGCCTTAACTTATATTTTCTTCTTTTTTATTTTCAGAATTACTCTTAGTTGGAATTGGTCCAAATAGCACAACACCAATCGCCACTTAGCATTATGAATTCTAATAATGAATTCAATAATGTTTACTGAATTTGTTTCATACTAATTATGAATTCTGTTTATTTATGTGATCTGTTGTGCTCTGATGTGCTGTGTTGTGTTGTGTTTATGATTAATGCTTATGTAACCAATACTTAGGCTGCAATCTGTTTGTTGCCAGTGTTGAGAAGCATCTGCTGTGTGATTTGAGATCACTAATCTTTGCTTGTGACTGCCAACACTTAGGTGACATTCACTTTGTTGCCAGTGTTGATGTTGGATGCTAATTGAAAGGCAATGATAATGCTTCCACCTAACTTCTGATTATATGAAATTCTAGTAGAAATTTCTCTTGTGGCTTTTATTTAAGTTGCTAGAAATTTTTGTTGCATTTTATGCATGAATTGAGCCTAATAATCTAAGCCTATTGTAGCACACATTACTATTATGTCTTCTTATTTCTATGTTGCTTTTACTTAAAATTTCTTATTGTTTTCAGCTTTCCACCTAAGTATGTGTTCTTATTTCTGTTTTGCTTTTACTTGTAATTTCTTATTTTTTTTGCTGTGAATATGTTTCTATTTTTGTGAGGGGCTGTGATGTTGCTTCCACCTAAGCATTCGAATTTTGTTAATATGCTGGCTATATCAATTTCTTTGGTGGCATTCTCTTTGTTGCCAGATTTTATGGATGCATCTTCACCTGACTTGAAAACTAAGTATCTGAGCCCTTTTTGGTTGAGTCTCTTTGGATGCATCTTCCACCTAAGCATTCAGATTTTGTGAATATGCTGGCTATATCAATTTCTTTTGTAGCATTCTCTTTGTTGCTAGGTTTTATGGATGCATCTTCACCTGACTTGAAAACTAAGTATTTGAGCCCTTTTTGGTTGAGTCTGTCTTCATAGTGTGTTGAGCATTGAGTATATGACTTTCTAATTGTTGCATCTGTTTCAATGTGTGATTTATTTACAAGATGATGGTATATATTTTGGGTTCTACACTGATGTGTGCACAATCAATTTTTTTTTGTTAATATTTCTGCAGGCCATTACTATTTTTTTTTTTGTAGAAATATGGCTGCTGGTGCTGGCTTCTATGTTTTTTTGGTTGAAGTCTCAGCACATTAGGGCAGGGGCGCAGGGCAACTAAGGAACTAACTTAGTAAAAGTTTTTGTAATTGTAGTAGGATACAATTTATTTTTTGTATATTTAAGTCCTTTTTTTTTTTGTAATTAAGCCCATTAGTTTTATAATTAAGTCCTTATTTGTATAATTATTATATATGTAAAACACATGAGCCTTGTCTCACTATATAGTAATGGTATATGATGATTTAAGTTTAAAGTTTTATTTTATACAATTTATTAGCCCAGCCCAAATTGGGCCCAACTAAACCCAGCCGACTTCCCAAATCGTGAATGTCAAAATTTTTCAATCAATCAAACCGATATTTTCAATACCTTAATTGGCTCGGTTTGGTGCTATTGTTATCTTCAAAATAACCAATAAAAAATTACCCTTTTTTATCAAACCGAATTTAACCGACCGATACTCATAGCCAACGCTTGCGTTACTATTCTGTAACCTAATATTTGTTGTGATTTTTTAATCTTTCCATGATGTGAATTGTGCTTAGTTGTCCATGACTATTACATCTTAGTGTGTATATATATGTATATATAATTGGATCTCATTAGTGTCGATGTTAATGGAGTGGGTGCAAGTACAAAAGTCCTCTAATTAATTTTACCACTTATATTATAGAATTAAAAAAAAAAAAAAAAAGAGGAGCGTAAAGGTAAATTTAACAAAAACAAATTGTCTTATTCTTCACTAACGGCGTCCATTATTGTGCCATATAAATATTTTCGCGCTATGCACTTTAAAAAGTATTTGCTGCATAAAAAGAAGAAAAATGGTCTTATTTATCTTCAATTGTTTTTTAAATATTTTTACTTTTTATTTTTAATTAATTTAAATAATTAATTTTTTCAATTTTATTCAACTTTCAATTGACAAATGTAATTAATGATGTGACTTGCTAATGTGTCAAAGATAGTACCGATAAAACAAATAGGGATGAACAAAAATAACTGAAAATCAAATCGGTTCGTTTAGATTTAAATTGTAAAAAATTTAGTTCAGTGTCTACTTTAAAGAACTAATATTTTTTAGTTCAGTTAGATTTTTATTATAAAAAATATAGTTAAATTGAATCAAATTAAATTTCTAAAATATTTTAAATTATATAGTGTTTGTGGTTGATTTGATTGGTTTATCACTAATATTTCAAAATAAATCAATAATATCATTTTTAAATATTTAAAATTCTTAATAAAATTATTGAATACCAAAAAAGGCGAATCAAAATTATTTAAATTTATTTTAGAAAATCGGTTAGGTTGATTTTCTAAAAAATTAATAAATAAAACAAATACAAAAAACTAACAATAATGGATCTCATAAATATTATTAAAATAGTGCAAAATTACATAAATTCAACATTTTTAAAATTGTAAAAATAAAAAAGTCAAACTGAATAAATCGACTGAATCAAACCAAACTAGTTTTGTTTGGTTCAATTTAGTTTTGACCATTGTTCAGTTCAATTTAGTTATTTTTAAATATTTTCAGTTTAGTTTGATTTTATATATTTTTCAAACAAATCAAATTCATTTTTTTTTTATTTTGGTCTTGATTAAAATGACATTGTTTTAATCTCTTTGTCCCGTTAATATTATTTTTGAAAAATGAATATATAATTGTAGATGTCAATTGAAAGTTGAATAAAATTTAAAGAGGTTAACTATTTAAATAGACACAAATTAAAAAATAAAATTATTTAAAAAATTGACATATAATTAAGAATAAACAAGACCATTTTTCTTAAAAAAGAATATCTCCTGCAACCTATCTCAAAAGTTACAATTGCTTAAACATTTTAGTGGTTAATTTTTAGTGGTTAATTTTTTTTTCTTCTGAAATGGATTATTATTTTTTTTTTCACTTTAACTTGTTTTGATCACTAATTAGATACATAAACATTTTACAAAATAATATTATTTTTCACTAACCATATTGTTTTAAATCTTTTCCGAAGAGTTTTCATAAGTTACAAATTAATTTGGGCATGCACATGCAAATAAATTGTTTTGCTTACAAGTTGCAACTATTTCCATTCATTTTTTTTTTTTTTTGAGAATTAACTCTTTCCATTGATTTGACCATATACTGGACGGCCTAATACGTGTGTAACTAACGACTTGTTTTTTTTTTTTAGTCGCTGCGCCGCTTAGGGACGGATGGCCGCAGGATAAGATTGTTGTATTTTGTACAATGCAAACAAAATGTTAAAATAAAATTATTTATAAATATAAGCTAAGTGAAAAATGTTTATAAGTAATGTTTTTAACAAGTCGTTAAAATGATCAATTTACAAGTTGAAAAGATAAGAGAAATTGATATATTTTATTTTGAACTTTCAGCAATATTATCAATTGAATTCTATTTTGAAATTATATCAATTTACTCCTTTAACTTTGTGAATAGTGTTAATTTTATTTAATTATATATATATGATTTAATTATATTTTTAAAAATTATTTTTAGATCTTTACAAAAAAAATTTGACAGTTATTCAAAATTTTCTTTGTTAAGAAAAAATTTAAAAATATTCTCAAGTTTTAATATATTCAATTTTGAAATAAATTTAAAAATTAATTTTCAAAATTTTACATAAAATTTTAGTTTTCATATATCAATGAAAAATAATAAGAAAATAAAAAAATTATAACTTGTGAATCAATTTATTATATAGACTAATAAAAATAAACAGTAAGCACTTTTAACTATCCATTTAAATAATAATAATTTTTTATTTTTCATTTTTTCAGAAAAATTAAGTTTTTTTAATTCTTGATGATATTTTTAGTATTTTAAAGCCTCTCTTGTTTTCTTTTCATTTCATACTTTTTTAATTGACCCTTATGAGAAAATTTTTTAAATAACACAGTTAAAAATTGAGAAGTAAATTTTAAAATAGTTAGAATTTAAGGTTTTTAGTGAAAAAATTAAATGTTTATGAAAATATTCCAAAAATAATTTTTGAATTTATGTCGATAGTGGAAAAATTAAATTTTATAATCATTCTTTTGCATTTTATTTTTTCTTAAGAAAAGCACGATAAAAAATTTAGTAAATGTCAAATTTATTTTTAGAGATTTAAAATTAATTTTAAAAATACAATTAGATAAAGATCAAAAGTAGGAGCGCTTCTTTATACTCTCAGTAAATGTATGTTCTTAGCTTCCCAATTACACTAGATATCTCTGAATTAGTAATGGCACTCCTACTGGCTTTAAGAGGTAAGGTTCTCCAATTGGCATTGGGACATTAGAAGGTGTTACGGAAAAGGGCATTATACCCTATTGGATTGCTTGAAGAAGGGGAAACTTTAATCCTACCGCAAATAAAGACTGCAACTTGATAACTTAAAACTGGCCAGCAAAGATGTAAAAAAACTTCAACTCACTTTACAATAGCAATGGAAGCTAACACTCAAATTAGATGGTTTGGACCTACCATCTTAGATAGAACGCAAGCAATTAGTTCACTAGGAACTACCTCCTTTTAGAGACGTGGAACTATGGATACTCTTTTCCTTTCACAAGATACTCTTTTTCTTTCATTGGAAGATTTTTGCTAACTGAAAAGTTGAAATTGCTAACCTAGAATTGCACATGATAGTGATGTGATATTTTTTTTTTTGTATTTAGTACACCCGGTATTCAGTATCCCGTAGGACTCGACTAATCCGGATTGGACCTAGGTAGAACCCTAAAGGTCTGGGCTACAAAGGTGCCCCTATGAGTATTTAATGCTTATGCATATGCTAGGTCTCAAATTCAAAATCTAGCTTATGCGACATCAGACCCCAATCATCTGACCCAGCGCTCATGGGTGATAGTGATGTGACATTTAACTGAGAAATAACAATATTAGCTCTATAAGTGATTAAAAGAAGTAACAATCCTCACCCTTTTCATTGGTTCTTTTTCCAGACCAGTTATGAATGTGTTTCAACTGCTAGTGCAACTAATACAGATGATTCTACCATAGAAGCAGCTGTAGATTCACCAGGTAACTGAACATGCCTCAACTGCTTCAAAGCATGATGCAATCGCTCCAAGTAAAAGGTCTGACCAATAAAAAAACAAAACAAAACAAAACAACATGATTTTTCTTGCAATCCTCACTTACACAATCAAAATTTACTTTAGATTTTCCAAACTGGTCGTTATGATATTCTACTTTAATCTTAGGAAGAGAATTGAAGACTATGCTTAAATTAAAGTTAAAAGACATTTTCAGCTAAAAGTCTCCTTTTTTTCCCGATAATTCTTTACTTATATATTTTTGCCCTTGTATAATCATCCTAGTAGATTTTTTCAATTGAAGCTAGTTTAAATTCATATGCACAACACAAAACAAATATCACAACAACCATCGCTAACAAAATAAGAACATGTCTTAATAAATGCGAGTAAATGCACGTAAGCAAGTGAAATCATAACATATTATTTTCAATTGAGAAGAATGAAATGAAAAAAACCTTAAAGAGTTGAAGTGGGTATCTATAATTAAAAGCACTTACAATGTAAAATTTAAAATTTTATTGTTGTACCAGCCATCCGTGTGTGGAGCTATGTTTAGCTCATTTAATTTAGTTAATTTAAATTTAATTCTTTACTCATTAATTTTAGCCTTGATTGCTCCTCAATTGATTTCTCCTCTTAACGTCATACTACTTCCTTCTTTTTTTTTTCTTTTTTCCCCATCATTTTTCAATCCAATCCATCACTATTCAACTAATTACTTTCCCACCTGATGTTTATAAAATGTCTCAGCTCTAGCTAGGATCTTGTAATGCTGCAAACATGGAAAATAGGGTGAGCTAAGGGTTTAGGATGCCCTGAAACCCCTTTGACGCTCAAGTAAAAAATGGTGGAATTTACTAGTGTGGTCGGCAAAATAGATAATGAGGATGAAAGTGACAAGAACATAAGTTCAAGATGAGGAAACGGTATTAAAAGCTATTGCATTTATAGAGGAAAATGAAGAAGAAGAAGAGAGAAGAAGAAGAAGAAAAAGTGGTATTTTTTATACCTTAAAGAGCCAATGAGGTGTCAAATGGTGGTTGGCTGCATATTGTAGCACATCAGGAGCATCAGAATGGTCAAATCAAAGGTGAGGTGCATCTGACTCGTGATAGGACTTGTCAAGGAGTAGGTCAGTTAGGTGCCATAGTGGCGTTTACCGCAGTGGATGTATGCCAGGGCACATTCCCAATATGGCTTTAGTCTGTGTGGTCATATGATCCTTTCTATGCATTATGCCAGTATGGAAAAAGGTTGATCCTAGTTTATCAATGAGAGTGATGACAAGTCTTCTTAGTCAATGGTCAATGGTCAACGTGCCACATGGCAAGTTATAATAGACTGAATTTTTCATGCACTATCAATAGCCCTACAGCCAGGCATGAGATGGCAAATGGCAGGTCAAATCTGGGTGACCCAAGTGTACAGGCATAACTGCATAAACTTTCATTTTTGCTTTCCATTTATCGTCTCTCTTTCTTCGAAGGCAATTACTTGCTTTCCTTAATCTATTGAAGAAGTCAATGAGAGATTCTTGTTACAGATGTATTCTTTTATTACTCCATCATGTACCTTATGATTAGGTATGCACAAGTAGTTTCAGCCCCCTATATAGTACCAGTAAAACATGTCTCTTATTTTTGGTGTTGTAGAAAGACATGAGTCTTTTTAAATTCAATTGATTTAGCTTGTCCAATGAGGGAATAACATGTCTAGCTAATTTTTGAAGCTAAAAGAAGAATGGTGTTACAAAAAAAGTATCTTTCAGAGCTTTTGGTCTTGCTTGAACAATTGTTCATTAGGGCATCATAACCAACAAGAAGATTGCCATACTGAAAGTTAGGTAGACCTGATTGGGCATTTCCCATTATGGCAAAAATAAGAAGATCCTTCATAGTAATGAATACAAAGAGAAGAGAGAAACTCTTTATCCAATTGAGCTCGCAACTAACTCTGAAACTAAAAGTGAGAGTGAACCATTCACTCAAAAATCAAGAGAGATATACTAGCCAACCATCCAATTGATTTTTGAGAAATTGGGGAGTGGTAATATTATTGTGAAAATGAAGATGAAGCCTATGATAGGCTGTAAATGGGCTTCTCCGCGTAGGATTCTTTAACTTATGTGTTGCTTAAATTCTTTTTCGTTGCATCAATTCGTATTTGTGGCAAACTGTATAATCAAGGCTTTGAAGCCATAATGGTTGGATAGGAGATGCCAAGGTAGTCAAAGAGAATTCCCATTTAAAGAAGGAAGTACCAAAGGTAAAAGATGTTTGTGACAAACTTAGTCTTCAATTCCATGTTTGTTGGAGAAGAGTTTAAAGGATAAATAGAAAAAACATGTTGAAGCTGTTAGAAATGTCGTTGATGAATTCAAAGCTTCAGAGGACTCCTTAGTCTTTGAAGTCATAAGGATGATGACCAGGATAGTGAATTCAATGTGACTAAAGTTATAGTAGCGATGACCAGAGTGGTGAAGTCAATGTGAGTAAGGTTGTAGTAGCGACGATCAGAGTGGTAAAGTCAATATGACTAAGATCGCTGTAACGATGACCAGAGTGGTGAAGTCAATTTGACTAAAGTTATAGTGGTGACCACTAGAGTTGTGAAGTCATATGGGGCTTTATCCAGGTAAAGAGTGAACTGGAGAAAATTAAAAATCCCACTAGTAAAGATGACGGTGTGCATGGTAGGATGACTAATGGTTCAAGTGTTTTTACCACTGTGGAGGGCTTCTAAATGACTCCATTATAGGAGTTTGATTTTAGAATATATTTATATTTTATGGATCCTGCACAGGGGCTCCTAGTTGGAGCAATAAGATGATGAGGTAGTCTCACTTTTCAAAGACTTCGGCCATAAATTTTTAAATGCGTTCTTGTGATTCACCTCACTTTCTAGAGGTATTTACCTAAGTGGGTTTGATCATCTCGCTTCCAGAGACGTTCCTCATGGAGGAAAATGACGTACTGTCATGTCCATGGGGACTTGATAATATAAAGATATTCCTCGAGGGAGGAAATGCCATAGTGGTTATATCAATGGGGACTTGATCATATAGAAATGTTCCTCATGGAGGAACGTGGCATACTAGTTTTGTCCATGGGGACTTGATCATTAAGGGAATAGTCCCAACCCCTTTTAATCCTCTTAAAAGGAAAATGGCATACTGGTTATGTCCATAGTGGCTTTAAGAGGTTTTTCCTTGTTGGATACTCGAGTAGGCATTTTTGTGTGAACATTCTTTGTTGAAAAGTTTTTCTCCCTTGGGGGAGGTTGAAGATACCTGAGGAGGCATTTCCAATGGACATTCCCAGTGAAGAAAATGCTGCTCCATAGGGGTGTTAGAGATCCTTAAGTAGAAAATCTCTCTTCCTCCGTGAGGAATATTTAAGATGAATTTTATTCATAAGCAAATTTGAATATAAAGCAATAATGTTATGTACCTGTTTTGAGCATAACACAATGTTGGCAGTATTCATTCATATGCTTAGAAATGGTGCTAAAAGATGAGGTCTCCATGTAGAAAATCTCCCTCAGCGTAGGCATAATGGCAATGAGCCTGCTGATGATTTGCCTATTAACTAGACATTCTACTCTAACCAGTTTAGTGATCTACTATGACTAGTATGGCCGAAAAAAATCCATTATGACAAGCTCTTTTATCTTTCAAGTTGGGAAAAATTGGTTGAACTCCCTCTTTGGCTCAGTTAGAGGTAATGGAGAGTGAGATATGGCTTTTCCTTTTGGAAAATTCTGCTTAAGAGGGTCTGTGTGGGCCTTGGAACTAGTTTCACCCATTTCTTCATCATTTTGGGGAGGCAACCTTCTCTATACCATATTGGATATATCCATACTACTTTTCTTTATACTGGTTTCTCTATAATGGCATTGACAGTATGGTCTCCTCCTTTGCCTTATCTTTTGCTACATAATCTACCCTGCCACTAAATCCTTTAACATATTTACTGGCATCTTCACAGAATACGGTTGCCCAAAACTCATCCCAAAAAACATTCTCAAGTTTTTATCTTCCTTTGGTTCATGCCTTCTAGTAGATATACTCAATCCACCATCATAAAAAAAATCATAAAATTCTTCTCCAAAATAAAATAAGGCAATAATAACTATAACAACTTGATATTCCTAGCACAATACACAACAAAACATATACTCAAGTTTTTATCACTACTACCACTTCATTCTTTCTTTGATTTTTAATGGGGAAAATGTAAAGAATATGTATGCAACGTAAACATAGTAGCTCTCAACAGGTAAATCAAGAACAATATGATATAAGAAGTACTAAGAGAAAAATGATAACTTTTAGGTAATAAAATCACCCATTTCCCCTACAGACGGCACCATTTGATGGTTCCCAAAATGTTTCAGCTCTAGCTAGGATCTTGTAATACTATAAACATGGAAAATAGGGTAAGCGAAGGGTTCAGGATGCCCTAAAACCCCTTTAATGCTCAATTTAGAAAATACCACAGTGGAATTTGCCATTGTGGTCGGCAAACTAGATAATGAGGATGAAAGTGACAAGAACATGAGTTCAAGATGAGGAAATGGTGTTAAAAGCTAGTGCATTTACAAAGAAAAATGAAGAAGAAGAAGGATAAGAAGAGAGAAGAAGATGAAGAAGAACAAGAACAAGAAGAGAGAAGAAGATGAAGAAGAAGAAGAAAAAGTGGTGTTTTTAATACTTTAAAGAGCCAATGAAATGTCAAATAGTGGTTGGCTGCACAGTGGTTATTACTGTAGCACATCAGGAGCATCAAAGCAGTCAAATCAAGGGTGTGGCACATTTGACCCGTTATGGGACGTTTCAGGGAGTACGTTAGTTAGGTGCCATAGTGGCGTTTGCCGCAGTGGATGTATGCCTAGGGCGCATTCCCAATATGGCTTTAGTCTGTGTGGCCATATGATCCTTTCTATGCATTATACCAGTATAGAAAAAGGTTAATCCTAATTTATCAATGAGAGTGATGACATGTTTT
Source organism: Mallotus repandus (assembly GCA_949671775.1). NCBI lineage: Eukaryota > Viridiplantae > Streptophyta > Magnoliopsida > Malpighiales > Euphorbiaceae > Mallotus > Mallotus repandus. Next base: position 24,603 of record CATIWM010684255.1, read on the forward strand.
CTTAGTCAATGGTCAATGGTTAACGTGCCACATGGCAACTTATAATAGGCTGAATTTTTCATGCACCATCACCACCCATGGCATTTTCATCCATGAAAACTAATTTGTGGAAGAGGTGACCATAAAAATGCAAGTTCATAGTGGATGGGTATTCATATTAATTAAAAATCTAGTTCATAATGCAATTTTATGTTTTTAATTTGAAGTGCAACAAGTATGGGTAATAGAAGGGTGACGACTGATAGTGGAGCACCAAGGACACAAGCTACAAGGATTAAAACATTAACTTCTCAAAACAGTGTACGTATGAAAAGGTAAAGGCACATGTAGGAGCAATTTTGGAACTGCATTTGTTAATACAAGTCAAGAAAGCAATTTTGAGATCTCATTTTAAAGATAATAATCAATTTGTTTGCATTTTTTTTAGAATTTTCATGGTGACTGTAAAGCATTAATTTGATACAATTTTTTTTGACTTGATAGAGTATTTCGGCATATATCGAGATGAACTCTACGTTTTGGTATATTTTTTTATTTGTCTGGTGGATATAAATTACTGGGTTGATACTCTTTTGCAAATATTTGTAGCCAATGTTTTGATGCTCAATACACTTTATCGTGATTAATATCATATTGATATTCATAATTTATTTTAATTAATTCAATTTTATTCGAATTAGGGATGAGAAAAATAACTAAAAATTGAAAAATTGAACCAAACTAATATCTAAAATATTTTTAATATTGAAAAAATAATATCATTTTATAGAATCAAAATATATTCGGTTACAATTCTGAAAAATATTACTAAACTTAACTAAACTAAAATTTTAAAGTATTTTAAATTTATATAGGTGTTTATAGTTGGCTTTGATCAGTTTAGTACCAATATTTCAATATATGTCAATAATATCAGTTTTAAATATTTAAAAACTTTTAATCAAATTTTTTAATACCAAAAAAAAAAAACTCAAACCAATCAAAATCATTTAAATTCATTTTAGGTAATTGATTTGGTTAGTTTTCTACATAATTAATAAATTAAATAACTATAAAAATTAACAGTAATAAATCTTATAAATATAATTAAAAAATCATGAAATTACATAAGTAATATAATTTAAGTAATAGTGTTCTATTTTTTTAAAAGGTAATACTATTCTTTGTTATCATTTATGTATATGACAAGAGCGCCTCATTGACCAATTTGTCCAAGTTCATTAATGATTTACCATTAGGATCTATAGGCTCCACTGCTGTAGACGGCGGGGTTTAGCGCGCGCCCAAGTTTATTGCAACCGCGACACTGTTTGAGCTCAGGGCTCTAGGGAACACACTAACCATTGTCACAAAGACATGGCGTGGAGATGTGGAGTCGCCACCCAGGGTAATA
>CATIWM010684290.1:0-10697 GCA_949671775.1 Mallotus repandus
AACTAAAGAATAAAAAAAATTAGTAAGAAACAATGAATGAAGAAATTAATCAAAGAAATAAAATAATAAAATAACAATAGCAAAACTGTTGAAAACAAAATTGGCCAAAAAAAAGAATAAAGACAACAAAATAAAAATGAATGAATCAATATGCCTGCATATAAAAGAAATAAAAAAAATGAAAGAAACTAAATAGAAATAAAGATCAAAGGATGGATGTTGTATTGACTATCTCCTCAGAGATTTGTTTGAATCACCGTTTGAATAAATGTCCAGAATCGATCTTCCGCGTTCAGGCTTTAATTGCTTTTTTCAAAAGAAAATTTTTAATCCCTGAAAGAAAGAAATTTTTTTTCAAGAAGAGACTCCCCAGAAACTTTCCCCAGGAAAGAAAAACCCTTTTCTTCCTTCTCTTTTTTCCCGTCCTTTTTCTCTCCTTTTTTTCATTGTTTTTTCTCCATTTTTTCTTTTCTCTGTTTTTTTTGCCCCGCTTTCTATTATATCCCAGTAGATAGAATAAGTTAATTGGGATAGGTAATTATCCCAACTAATAGGATAAAACCTTATCATTCATAAAGATAAATTACAGAGAGATTTATCTCTTTATTTATTTATTTAATTTATTATTTTTTCTGAAATTATTTTTTTTACCAATTAAGTTTAAGAAAAATAAGTAAAAAAATTACAAAAAAATTAAATATTCCTACATCGGAATAGTACAATTCTGACCGGAATTATAGATTGTCGATCGGCAATCTGGAATTCTGACCGGAATTGTAGATTGCCGATCGGCAATCTGAAATTCCGATCGGAATTCTATATTTCTGATCAGAAATCTTGAATTCCGATCGGAATTCTAGATTTCCAATCGGAATTCTAAATTTCCGAATGGAAATCTAGAATTCTGATCGGAATTCTAGATTTCCGAATTTCCGATCGGAAATCCACTCTTCCAATTTTTTTAACATTTAATTACAAAAAACCCCCTGAAGAAAAAGAAACTTTTCAATTTAGTCCATAAAAAATGCAATCAAGTCTTGGGATCTGAAATTCAAATACTAGAGACCTATTTGCAACAAAATTTCATCATCAGAGTCCTCTTTTACATCCATACTCTAGTCTTCCCGAAATTGGGTGCTTACACATATATTTAGTTAGATTGGCAGATCTGTATGACTTATTTTGTAGATCTGTATGAATTACTTGGACTAAACCCTAATTAAAAGACTACCATAATGATAATTGAAAAATAATAATACCTTTCTAGTTTTAAAATCTTGGCAAAAATATTCAAATTTAACAAATTGGTTGCAATTTTATGCAAATTAATTTGGGAGAATTTGAATAAGATAGCTGCACCGAGGATTGAAGTTTCTGCTTAGGAAGGGAGCGTCCTATTCTCTGACAAGCATATATATATATTAATTTAAAAATAAATTTTACATAATATTTTCATTTTTTTAGTAAATTTTTCAAAAATATTAAAATATTAGTTAATAATTAGATATAATTAAATTAATTTTTGTTCTTTTATTATTAAAATTTATAATTAAATATTTGAAGATAATAAAAATATTATTTTATTTATATAACATAAATATTACTCTCAGAAAAACTTAATATTACAATAGTAGTGAGTTATTAGACTAATATAAACGTTAATTAATTTAATTATAATAGATTAGGAGATTGAATTAATTGTAAAAATTGAATCTGTTGCTAAAATAAAAGATAAAAAGTAATAATTTTGGTCATTTTGGGTTATCTCCAAATCATTACATTTCTTTCATCTTTTATTTTATAGTTTTTTATACTAATTCTAAATAATTTTTTTGAATCTTTATTTTTATTGAAGATATTGGTTTTTTTTTTTTTTAAGATTGGATTAAATATAATATTAAATTAATGTATTTTTATGTGAGTGCTTTGTACCGGATTCTTTTTTTTTTTGTGTAAAAATAAATATGATTTTTATTAAGAAATAAACAAATAAAAAATGACTGATATAAATGATATTGATATATAAGGCCATTTAATTTGATTCATAAAACTGATATGAGATTGATTGGTTTATTTTAACATGCATCTTAGTTTCCATGAATAACCTAATTTTTTTAAGTCTTAATGAATTGTGTGACTAACTTATAATTATGTGATTAATCGAATTTTTCTAACTTAATGAATTGTGTAACTAACCTAATTTTATTACATTGAGTAATTGTGCGACTAACATGCATATATGTATAAAGTTTTTGAACTAAGGGCAGCAATTTAGATTATATTTGGTTAAAGATGGTCAGCTATAAGTGTAGCGTTTTATGATTTGAGTGTCTAATCAGGAGACCCCTTACTTAGAGAAGAACAATTCTGCAAAAATTTCATCCAACCATTGTCGATTTATCATAGAATCACAAATGAAGAATTGAACAAATACAAGCACCAAGTGGCAGTTAGTGGTGTAAGTGCCTTTTTTCTTTTCATTCTAAAGTTTAATTTTATTTTTTGTTTTTTTGCAAATCAATCAAAAAAAAAATATATATATATATATTAAATGTTGAGCTCTAAAATCATTAAGCAAAAAATTTGACAAATGTCTATCTTCATATTTGAGTATTCACTCTAAAAAATAATGTGTCAAACCATTAAATATCTTAATTTTTTATTAAAAATAAAATATTTATCATATTTATTTAGTATTAATTTTTAACTAAAACACTATTATACATATCTAAATTCTACTCAAATTCTAAAGATATTTATATACTACATATTTTCTACCTTAAATCACTCAAATATTTTTTTTCAAACCGTTAAAAATTTTATTTTTAAAAAAAATTAAAAGTATAATAATATAATAATTATTTTGTATTATTTTTCAACTAAAAAACTACTATATATACTCTAATATTAATCTAATAATTTTAAAACTAATCTTATTATAACCAAAAAATTATGGTAACAAAAATTAAATTTATAACTAATCTTATATTTCAATATTCACTTTTAAAATTTTATATGTAACATCATTAAATGTCAAAGTAACCTCTACGCTATTTATTATACTATTAATAGAAATTTATTATTATATTTATTTATGCTAAAAATTTTATTATACTATTATTCAATTTATATAAATCCTCTATGTTAATTTTATTATTTATATATATCCTATAATGTAAATTTTTCACTAATAAAATATATTAAAATATAAATAAATATTTTATTAATAAGTAGCCCGTACAACACATAAATATATGACTAATTTATGATTAATTTGTTGTTTTAATATGGGAATTTGTTGTAGATGATATTCCTAATTGCACAAGCACAGCCCTGCATGAATATAACAATCACTTGGCCCTACATGACTATGACAAGCAACATGTTGTCTTTATTTTTCTTATGTTATAACTCATTATTAGCGTCTGATTTACTTATTTTTTTCGGAGATCAAATTTTAGATTTCCTTTTCTTGGTTTAAGTTTGAGAAGGTGAATGTGTTAACAGAACAACACATTAAAAACTACATCACTTTCAAGGCGAAAGAAAAAAATAAAACATTACTTTTAAAGCATTTATGGAATGCCGGTTTTATGGAAACTACTACTTGTGAGAGGAAGAGATAATCTTTTGTAGGTTCGACACATCTTGAAGTTTCTGGAGATTCAAGCTACTCTAGTTGTTATGATTTTTTTTTTTTTTTGGCAAACTCTAATTGTTATGATAATTGGACTGTAAATTAAAATCTTTGTTGTAATGATGCTAGACACAGAACAAGTTCTTTAATATAAATTATGTGTTAATATTTTTAAAATTAAAGTACTAATTAATAATAATTATCTTTTTTTATCAAAAAAATTCCTTTCTTTGGTTCAAAATGGTCAAATAATGTTTAAGTCATATAGTTAGCTAGATTGGCAGATCTGTACAACTTACTTGACACATCTGTATGACTTACTTGGACTAACCCCTAATTAAAGACAACTATAATGATAACTGAAAATTGATAACAACAATATCTAAGGCCTCACTAGTGACTTCAATTTGTTTACATATATATTTGCATTTCTTTATTCATATAAATATTGTCAAATATATCAGTTTGATTTGAGAATATGTTTACTGAAATTTGGAAAAAAAATCTTGAAATTACATCATGGTAAAAGTTCCATATATCAACTTATTTTATCGTTCAAAGGATGAGTATCTCTATCATAAAAAAATTTACACTAAAAGAAAGTTTGAATCCTATCGTTATTAATTTTAAAAAAATTATTTTTATTGTACAGTTAATCGATAATTGTACCCAAAATTCAAACTCATTAGTGTATTTATGTATGCCCTTAGTAAGTGTTTTTGCAAGTTTGGCTTAAAAAGTTCACAGTTTTCAAAACTTTAGGCAATATCTACATAAAATCCCGTTTTTACTCATAGCATATGGTCATTGACATTTAAAAAAAAAAAACCTACAATTCAAGCACTATAAGATATTACTAGAAAAATAAACTATGCATATTTGTATCAATTTAGGTCAATTTTCTATAGGCCCATTTATCATGAACTATAAATGGTCCCATTTATATTTCAAAATAAATAAACAATATCAATTTTTAAATATTTAAAATTCTTAATAAAATTATTTAATAACAAAAAATTTAAACCAAAATTAGTTAAATTCATGTTAAAAAATCAATTTAGTTAAATTTCTAAAAAATTGATAAATAAAATAAATATAAAATCTAACAATAATAAATCTCAAAAATATTATTAAAATAGTGAAAAATTATATAAATTCAACATGTCTAAAATTGTAAAAATAAAAAAATTTAAATTGAATAAATTGACAGAACTGAACCCAACTAGTTTGATTTGTTTAAATTTGATTTTAACCTTTATTCAGTTGAGTCCGATTATTTTTAAATATTTTTTATTTAATTTAATTTTATATATTTTTTATTTAATTTGATTTATATATTTTTTAACCAAATCAAAATTTATTTTAATAAAATTATTTAGAAAATTGAGAATAATTAGAATCATTTTCTCTAATAATAATTAACTTCACATATATTTACCCATTCACGTCTTGTCATGTCGACTGAATGACAGTTTGTAATGACTATATATGAATGATGTGATTACTAACTGAAAACCAAGAAATTAATGATAAACAAATTATGGAGCTATACCCATTTTGCAGATACCTGCACATACAGAAGATCTAGCTAAACCCTAAAAAGCTCTGAAAAGACAATTAAGAGTGTTTATGACAAAAATATACTAATTAAAAGGCACACAAATGAGACACATATACATTAACAGACATTGCTTATGCTTTGCAATATATATAAAATTGAACAAAAAATCATGAAAATATCCTGATGCTTTCCATCTTTAAAAATAGAATCATTAATCCTGTGAATTTTCATTAACCATGGATGGTAGCAAGACATAAATCACGTACTAAAAAATCCACTGCCCCCCAAAAAAAATTGCTGCTAGGGTTTATAGTTGTGAGATTCACATGCATAACTCATATACATTTATATACATATAGGGAAGATGATTTTTAAATATAATCTAAAACTAAAGATGATTTATATACATCTTGATGTTATCCTGATGTTTATCAGATGTATTCCTCTTTGGTTTAACATATTTCCAAAAAATATATATATAATCTAGCTTATTGTTAAAAAAAATGAGGGTATTAAAACTAAAAGGAAAGGATGTATATATATAAGAAATTTTATGGAGGCAGGCAGCAGTAGGCATTATTATTAAGCAATGACATCAGCTATCTGATGAAAACATTATTGGTATATATATGTCTTACATTGTTTGTCTTGGAATCTCTGATAAAGGTACAGTCACTGTAAAGGAAAATATATATCTCTTCTTTGGACTCACTCACTCACACATATACAGATAAGGCTCCATTTAATTTCTTGCTCAAAATCATAATGAAAAGTTCATAACACACATAACAAACTAATTCAGTATTATATATATACCTTATCAAAGAATTAATCAATACATTAAAAGGAAAAAGAAAAGCTGTAGAAATTTATACCGTGGATGTTTATATTATCAAGAAAATAAATCAAAAGATAAGATAATATATACCTTGGATGTATGTATATATGGTCTTGTATTGTATCTGAGCATGGAAAAGTTTGGTGTAAGGAATGAAGCCTGGTCCGAGATCAGTCTTTGATATGAATTATCAAGTAAATTCTTTCAAAATCAAAACTAAACAAAAATAAAAGAAATGGAAATTTAAGAAAAAAAAAAATTCTTTTAAAAGAAAAGTAAGGACCATCAACAAGATTGCAAACTATTTTTAATTTCAATCTTGAAGAAGGGGAGGATCTTGAAACCTCTCAAGAAAATCATCCTTCTTCAATCAATCTTTTTTTTTTTCCTTTGATGGATGAAACAATAAAACTAGAAACATGGCGAAGGACTCTAGAACAAGAACACCCTTATCATGATTACATATATATATATATGTATATACGCATAATTAGTACAAAACAAGAAACTATACTAAAGAAAAGAAAAGAAGACACAAGTAAAGGATCTTGGATCAAACTTCATTCCGAACACACCTTTTCCTTCTTCCAATGATTCTTTCACTCAATGATTCAACAATCAAACACATAAACAAGGCTGCAGAGTACTCAAGTTCTCAATCTTTTTTTTTTTTTTTTTTTTTGAATCTTGAACACACAATCACACACAAAAAGAAAAAAAACATACAAGGGTATATAAATATGAAAAGTATAGGGTGAGACAAAGGGAGTAAATGGAAGTAAGAGAAAAGAGGTAAATGTGGAAAAGCACATGATGGACAGGTCATTGTAAGATTAAAATAATGAAAAGTTTCAACCGAAAAAAATAAAAATTAAAATAGTGAAAAAGGCTGGTAGGTTTTGGAGGGATGATGTTGTCTTCTTCTATTAACAAGAAAGTGGCTTTGAAGGCTTTTACAGGCTATATATATATAATAATATACATGTCTCAGAAATAAAAATAATAATATATATATATATAGCTAAAGCACTGAAATTAACGAGGAATAGAGGTCCAATACAGAAGCATTACAGAAGAAGAGAGACATGGTCCTCCACAATCGCTCTAAGTTAGTATAATAATCATTTTTTTATTTATTTTTGTGATGGTTTCTCAAGATTCAAGAAAAGAAAAGGACATAATACATCCCTAATTTTTTTTCTTTCACTTTCTATCAGTTAAACATTTTAATTTATAATTTTATCATTTCAACTCTTATATTTATTTAAAATATATTTTAAAATTTTTATTAATAAACGTGATATAAAATAGCAAATTAATATATGCCACATTTTAAGAGTTTAAATAACTAAAAACTGCGAATAGATTCATCAAACTAATAAAAAATAATAAATATAAAGGATAACAAATGTATTATATAAGAGCAAACTGAATTTCACAAATTATATCAAGTACAGGGACCGCGAATGTAATATGCCAAGAATAGCCTTAACAACAATGAAGATATGTCCATCATTAAGAAAAGTGTCACTACCGTCCATACCAAAGCACGATATGATCATCACTTACTGTTCTGTCACTATTTTTTCTAAGTTTTGTACCTTGATGGCACAAATATTAATGTTTATCATCATGTGGAGGCCATATGATATGATAAAAAGTATAATGCTACTAATTTCAATAATCTAGTAAACATTATTTGTACTATTATTGAATAATTATCATATGTTGTTGAGCATTATATGTATATACTTTTCACTTTTGTAACTAATATCCCATAAAAAAGTGTAAGATGCACATTTATTGTATATAGTGAACAACAATAGAGACAGGGAGTCAGTAAGAGACACCAAACAACGGCAAAACATTAATGATCCTATTCATCAAAGAATCCCAATAGCACCACATATATATTAAATCAATTGGACCATAATTCTAGTAGTTTAGGTTGGTCTGGGAAGTATGGGGTCCATACTATGGACCACCTTAGACGTGCATATATTTTAAATATTTTGTGGATCCTTCACATTTTTTATGTTTACTTTCTTGATTTTTAAAGATTTCTTCAAATTCATCTTGTGATTTGCAGCATTATTTGTCTTAGAGTGTATACGGTATCGAAAAATTTAAAATTTTAAAATTTTCAGAATTATATTAAATTTAGAAAAATTTTAAAATAAAATTTTTACTATCATTGTTAAGTTTAAAAATTTTTATACCGATATTATCTCATTTTTCAAAATGAATTAATATAGAGATTCGATTTTTTTGAAATAGATCGATATGATACACTTCAAAACAGAAATTTAAAAATTTATATTATATACAAAATTATATTATTAATTGAATTTAAATTTAACTCAATAATTTCAAATAATATTAATAAGATTAGATTACTTAATATAATAATAGTAATTAATAAGTTATTAAATATAACAATACCAATAGATTTTAATTAATAAAAATGACATAATATCTCTTTTTTTTATATGGTCATAACGTACTTTAATTAAAACAACATATTGATAATTTATAATATATGTTTATGTATATTAATGCAGAATATTACAATAATAGTATTTTGCATATTAATTTTAAATAATATCAATAAGATTAGATTACTTAATCTAACAATAATAATTAATAAGTTATTAAATATAATAATAAAAATATTTTTAATTAATAAAAATGAGCTAGTTTCTATTATTTTTATTTATAAGGGCACTTTAATCAAAATGACATAATTGATAATATAATGAAAAGTATATAATTAACTTCACTACTTTTTTCCAATATTTATATATTATTTATTAAATTAATATTTGGTTTATATTCAGTTTTCAGTTCAGTACGGTTCTCAACGGTATTTTATAAATATCTAATACCGTACTAAATAATTACAAAATTTGATTCAATATGATTCAAGGTTAAAATTGTTTGATTCCATATGGTTTAATGTCCTTTTATTTGAAATTTCAATTCGATTTAATATTTTATTTGTCATTGTTCAGTTCTAATTTGCCTAAGATGCCATTGATTATTGTCCATGACTAAGCGCTTTCTTTGTATATATGAAATTTTTCAACTCCATTGCACCATTTAATACATTTCACCCCTATATAGTTTGTTAGCGAGAGTGAGAGAATGATTTAGTAGCTCTTTTTCCTCCTTGTATAAAGGTAACATCATGAAATATATGATGCAAATAAAGTTACCATTAATTTATAAAATTTATTTTTATTTAATTTAAAAATTACATCTTATTGTACAATTTATAATTATGATTTAAGACATTTCTATTAATAATAGAACTTAATTGAAAAATATTCATAATTGCGAACAGAATTACCATATATAAAGAGCGATTTTTTTTCCTATTTAATCTAATGTACTTCATGATGTTTTTGGTGGCACATGATGTTTATGGTGTACAATTCATAAATCCCAGGCCTGCAACAATGGCTGGCACATGATATTTATGGTGTTAGCTATGGTCGCCTAGTTACTGTGTAATTTGTTCAGGGTGTTTGCCTTCCTGTTTTGTACAAAAAAAAAAAAAAATTAATGCACTTCAGGTCTAGCTGTAGTAATTCAATTATTATTTTTAAGGCATGGAGTCTTGGATATTTTCCATATCACAGCCATGTCTTGGAAGAAACCATACTACATGGCACTAAAAAATATATCCTCCGAGTTGAATCGGATTAATCAAAGTTTAGTTGACTCTAGATACCGAAGATTCCGATAAAAAAATAATACTCACTACTCCATTAACTATAACAACTAATAACCATAATTCATATAGAAAAAATTAGCAACATGATACTATGAGGAAAAAAAAAAGGTGAATCCTAGACCCTGTAGAGTAGAAAGTCTCCCTATCGGGAAACAAAGTATTTAACGCAATTCCGAAACATGAATATATAGTAACTAAAGGTTCCTCTCAACTTCAAAGCATTAAAAAAGAAGAAGAAAATTCAGAAGGGAGATTGCCAGATTTCAATAATGATGCATGTATATAGAGAGGCCAAGTATTATTAGTGCAGCAGCTGACTCTCCTATTCTCATGCTGCTATTTCTGCTTGGTTGTGCCATGATAAAGTTTTCCTCGTTGTCTCAATGTCCTTATTTTAGCTTTTTTTTTTTTTTTTTCATTACATCCCCACTAATGGAGAGATTACAATTATCATTACATCACAACAACAACTCACTATTATCACAATTATCAAAAACTACTACAAACTATTATATTATTATTATTATTATATATATATATATATTTTTTTTTTTTTCTTGTAAGGGTGTGGGTAAAGGATCTAGTCCTTGTCATGTCCCCTCCAAGAATTGAACGGATGACCTAAAGGTCATGGATATCTCACTCTAGCCAATTGAACTAGGGGTCATTGGCATGTTCTTATTTTAGCTGTTGAGTGTACACCAAAAGAATATAAATGCTGTCTGAGTTTGATATATGCTACCACTTGAAAAATAACTTGTAACGCAAGTGATAAAATGTGTGGATCATCAATTGAGGAGTAAGGTTTGAATCTCCCTCCTCTCCTTCTTATGGTGTTGAAAATTTAACCATTTAAACTAGTTGTTTCAAAAAAATTAAAAAAAAAAAAAAGGAAAAGGCTAGTCCTTTATTAAATTAATTATTC
>CATIWM010684425.1:0-25469 GCA_949671775.1 Mallotus repandus
ACTTGAATCAAAACCAACTTTGATTCTAAAAAGAAATAAAAACTAAGATCAAAATTGTTTTTGCTCTTATGAAGGCCCCCTATTTATAGCCTCATGCCTCCAACAACCTTGAGGTTTGTTACAATTCAAATCTCATAAAATCCCATCAAATCATCAGCTCAAAATTTGAATTTAACAAGTTATTTTAATAGCTTGCACAGTTGTGCGCACCCATGCACGTGGCTATGCAAGAACAGTCTTCTTTAGGTTGCTGGCTGTGTCATAGGGTGTGTGTGGCTGTATTGGCTTTCCAGTAATCAGGCATGGTTATGCACACCTAGGCACGTGGCTGTATTGGAACAGGCTACTTTTAAAACTCCACTTTTCTTCAAGGATTTGACTTTTGCTTCCTTCAAATCCTATCTTTGACTTGTTCAAATCCCTCAACTACCTCCCATGCATCCTTATTTCAAAATTTAAATAAAGATTAACTAAATAGACTTAAAAATCAACAAAATCAATTAAATCCTAACAACTAAATAAAATTAGCAAAAATAAATAAAAGATCTTTAAATGAACTAAATTAATTAAATATGCATCTAATTAGATTCTAATTCCATAGAAAATAGTGTTCAAAACCCAAGATTTTTCACACTCATCAGAGATGGAATAACAATAGATCAATCAGCGTATGGATGAGCAATTCAAACAGATGATGGAGCTAATGACTAAAACGATGGTTGCCTTATTGGCCAATCAAAATAGAAACAATCAACCCCCATGAAGCCACAATAATTTTATGGATAATTATAATGACGACAGTAGTGATGAGGAGGTTCCTCACAGGCGACGCAAAGCAGCTGCAGAAGAGGATACCAAGCACTAGGAGACTGGATTGCGAATTGAAATTCCAAGAATTCCATGGTAGCCTTCAAGCATAAGAGTTCCTTGATTGGTTGGCTACATTTGAGGAGATCTTGGAATTTGAAGAGTTGCTAGAAAACAAATGTGTGCCTTTAAAGGCAACTAAATTGCATGGTAGGGCTACTGTATGGTGGTAGTAATTGAAATTGACTTGCACGAGACTGGGTAAAGAGAAAATTGCTACCTGGGAGAAGATGAAGAAACATATATGAGCTACATTCCTGCTATACAATTTTCAAAGGTTGATGTATCAGTGATTGCAGAACTTAAAATAGGGTTTGAGATCAGTAGATGATTATACCACTGAGTTTTACCAAATGATTGCGAGAAATAAAATTCAAGAAATGGAGGACTAATTGGTGTCACAATACATTGGAGGCTTGAAGATACAGATTCAAGATAGTGTGAACATGTTCGATCCTATCTCTATTTCTGTTGCACATTAGAGGGCATTAATGGTGGAGAAATAGTCACGACATGCTACTAATATTGTCAATTTTATTGTTGGTACTGGCAGTAGTAGTAGTGTGAATAAGGTAGTGGACAATAATGTTGGTAGTGGTTGGCAGTAGTAAAGCCCCTAGTCAATTTAATAGGGCATTTGGCAGCAGTAATATAAAGTGCTTTAGGTGTGGGGAAATTAGACACAAGCAATCTAAATGTAAGAAACCGCAAGTAAGAAAGCCTTGCTTGTTGACATAAATGATTGTGATGAAGATGGGGTGGAAATTGAAGGTGAAGCTATGTATGACAAGGAAGAAGTAGTCGATGAAGTGCTCCTGGAAGGGGATGTAGTGCCTTGGTGGTTAGACGTTCCTATTTGACACCCAAAGCTGGTTCAAAAGATGATTGGTTGTGGAGTAATATTTTCTAATCCACATGTACCATTCAGGATAAGGTATGTCGTTTTGTAATTGATGGTGGTAGTTGTGAAAATATACTATTTATTGAGGCTATCAATAAATTAAATATTCAGACTGAAAAGCATCCAAAACCTTGTAAGCTAGTTTGGCTTAAAAGGAGTGGCGAGGTAATAGTGTCTAAGAGGGCTATGGTTTCTTTGTTAATTGGTATGAAATATAAAGATGTTGTTTGGTGTGAAGTGGTAGCCATGGATGCATTTCACTTGTTATTAGGTAGACCTTGTCAGTATCATAGAGCTGTCAATCATGACAGGTGAACTAATACCTACAGTTTTATGTTTAATGGGACTAAAATTGTGTTGCTACCTAATAGACTGGTGTTGGAGAAACCTAAACTTGTAGGTGAAGCTAGTGCCCTATTGTCCATAGCTTGATTTGATAAGGAGTTATAAGAGTAAAAAATAAGGTATATGTTGATGGGAAAAGAAGTGGCAGAATCCAGAAGTGTTTCAGATGTAGTGGCTCCATTTATTATAGAATTTAGTGATGTTTTCCCTGATGAATTACCCAATAGGTTGCCTTCACTGTGTGATATTCAACACCATATTGATTTAGAACCAGGAGCAGCATTACCAAATATGCCATACTATAGAATGAGTCCCCGTGAGCATGAGGAACTACGCAGGCAGGTTGAAGAGTTAATGTCTAATGGGCAGATTAGGGAGAGTTTGCGTCCATGTGCTGTATCGGTCCATGTACAAATTTCCCATTCCTCAGTGAAAAATTATCAGGCTTTAAACTAAACTATAGCACTTATGATATTGAGTTTTATATTGTAGTGTAAGATGTGCGACATTGGAGACATTATTTATTTCATAGGGAATTTATTTTGTACACTGATAATGACTCATTGAGGCACCTCCATAAGTAAGATAAGGTGTCTTCTAAATATGCACATTGGGTTGCTTACTTGGAGAGGTTCACCTATGTTGTGAAGCATAAGGTTGGTATAACTAATCGAGCTGCAGATGCATTGAGTTGCTGGAGCAGTTTGTTAGTGACCATAAGGGTTGAGGTACCTGGACTAGATTAGTTTTGTGAATTATTTGCTATTGATCCATATTTTTTGTGGTTTACAAAGCATCCAGGCTGGGAAAAAGACAAATTTCTTATTGCATGATGGCTTTCTGTTTATGGGCAACCAATTATGCATTCCAGATTGTAGCTTGCGTTTGCACATTATTAGGGAACTGTATAAAGAGGGTCATGTTGGCAGGGACAAAACGTTGCAATTGGTACAAGCCTCTTACTTTTGGCCAACCATTCACAAGGAGGTAGATAAGTATGTATAGAGGTACAGTATCTGCCAAGTCTCAAAGGGATTTGCCATAAATGCAGGGTTGTACATGTTACTGCCAATTCCTTCATAACCTTGGGTTAATATTAGCATGGACTTTGTCTTAGGATTACCACATACACAATGCGGTAATGACTCCATCTTTATTATTGTTGATCGTTTCTCTAAGATGGTGCATTTTATCCTTTATAAGAAAACCATAGCGACTGTTAACGTGGCACAATTATTTTTTTGAGAGGTGTATCATCTTCATGGACTGCCTACCTTGATTATCTCTGATAGAGATACCCATTTCCTTAGCAGTTTTTGGCGCAACTTATAAAAGATAGTAAATACTCAGTTGAACTTTAGCAGTGCATACCATCCTTAAACAGATGGGTAGAATGAGGTGGTGAACAGATCATTTGGCAATTTACTACGCTATTTATTGTTGATTATGTGAAGAGCTGGGATCAAAAGCTATATCAGGCTGAATTTGCTCACAACCATGTAGTGAATCGCAGTATGGGTTTCAATCCTTTTCAAGTTATTTATTCAGGTTAGCCTCAAGGACCACTTGATTTAATGACATTGCCTAGCAGGACAAAGGTTCATGGGAAAGCAGATTTTGTCACTAGGTTGCGGGATGTTCACAAGATAGTTTATGACAATCTGTCCATTGCTAACTCCAAATATAAGCGGATTGTAGATTAGAAGCGCAGGCATTTAAAGGTTAACGTGGGTGATTTTGTGTGGGCAGTCCTGACTAAGGATCATTTTCTATCTGGCGAGTACAACAAGCTGTTTGAAAAGAAGATTGGTCCTGTGGAAACTGTAGAGAAGATCAACCCCAATGCGCAATGCAGCTCCTAAAGGTTCTAACTTTCAAGCCCGATTGAACTGTAGGGCCCATAATATATCAAATTTAAGGAACCTGACTCAGAGATCTAAGACGAGTGTTACAGGGTTTACTTGTAACATGACGACTTTAGGCCCAAAATCCATCGTTTAGGGCCTTGAATTTTAGTTTTGAACTTTTATGTTTATTTTTAGTGCGTTTTTTTGGGTTTTCCCTTTTCTTTTAGGTTTTTTTCCTATACAGTATTTAAATGTTGTTTTGTGTTGTTTCAGACAATTTTTGGTAAATTAAAATTGAATTTCTCTTTTCTCCCAATTTTTGGTATTCAATTGTGAATCAACAAACCTTGGATGCATATTTCTAGGAATTCATGTTGAATTAACAGGTTATAGAAGGTTGTTTGACAGCCATTCGTGTGCGAATCAATGGCAAGCGACATTTACCCTTTTAATTTAGGCTTCCGCTACGTCACTGACCCTGAAATCACCCTCAATGGGAAAATTGTATGTGTGGTCACAAATCTTTATATGTTTCATAATTTGATTCTTGAACTTAAATTTGTTTCTTTTTAGTTATCTAGTTTCAATTTATATTTCATAAGGAACTACCTTGGTAGTCCTCCACTAATTTGATTATATGAGAACCGAAATGATCACATCATATGCCTAATTTTATCGAACTGAGTTTATCATCAATTAATATGAAAAGTGAAGTAAATTTTTAGGATGATTACAACTAGTGACAAGTTCAATAACATGAAAATGTGGCATATGATATGATTGGTTAGAAAAAGAATTCCTTTATGAAACATAAATGAAAGATGATTGAACATAAATTTACGAACAAAGTATAGCATTTGGTGACCTTAAACATAAATATAAAGCCAATTTTTGTTGCTGATCATGTAGAACCCAGAAAAACAAGCAATTAATTTTAAAGTTAAAGAATTTACCTTATAAACAGTACCAAAGCCACCTTGTCCAATTTTGTTTGATGGGCAAAAGTTATCAGTAGCAAAACATATGGTGTTGAGATCAAAAAGTTCGAAGTCCAGATGGTTACTAGTTCCTTTTTTAATCATATTTCCTGCGACTAATGTATGTTTGGAGTATTTTGAACCACTTGAATGCTTGTCACTTTTTTCCTTCACCACTTTTGCTCTTTAACAAAATGAAATCAAACAAAAGGTTCATGTTAAATTAACATGTTTAAACATAGACGGAGATACAGAACAAAATAGCATGAATTTATTTTTTACCCTTTATTTTTCCTCATTCTATGGCAAAAATAAACCAATATGATAGTGAGCACAAACCAGGCAGAGGCGGTAGATAATATTACGACTGATAGCACTCCTTTCCTTCGAAAAACACTGCTTGATCGTCTATTACTCTCAGCTGCACAATTGTTTGTCTCAAGTATATATATTGCAAGAAAGTAACAATTGATCAAAAACATCAAAAAGAATCACAGTACTTAGTTCTTGTGCATCAACACGAACATAGAGATCATAGCTAGTGCCATCCAAATAATTTCTGATATCAATTAATTCTCTATACCATGTTAAACAACCGTTTTCATTCTCGAAAATATACATATTTGCATGTGCAGAGCAGGAGCAGTTACTCTTACATTTTCTTTCACATTCCATACGACTTACACTCATATCAACCCACATTGTTGCTGAGGAATCAGGAGGTTTGACACTTGCCACTCTCATAAATCCTTCTCTATGCCCACAAATAGGTGAAGATATCAGTCGCTTCTGGACACATCCACCTGATCCATCTCTTAAATTTCTGTCCTTTGGTGACTTAGGTTCGTACCTAGGTAAGCATTTGCATTCAAAGTCAATGATACTGTTAGCATCACACCTACTATTAGCACCACATTTTCTAAATAAATTACAACTATCCTGGGTTGACCACATCTCTTTCCATTGGTTATGGTGTTGATGCCATGTTTGCCGTCTGAGCAATCCTGAATGATTCAGAACTAATCTCCGTATGAAAGAAGGGTCTGTAGGAAAACAACTATAATATATCTCATGTACATTTTTAACAAAACTAGCATGAATAGCATAATTATAGTAAATTTTCCATGGCCAGGGATCATATTGCCAAAACAAATGTTCTGTGCCATTATATAGAAAAAACTGCGGCGAGCCACTCGAGTTGTGCTTAAATGAATAGTCTCCAGTTGTAGGATCATCTGCAGATCTCCATGATGTGAGAAACAAGTTCATACCTGATGTCTGATTCAGCCCCAGTTTCATCCCTAGTATTAAAGTATCTGTTGGATAATCAAAGCTCTACCACAATGTTCTCCCACTAAGATCTAAAACTAAATTTCCTGTATCCAAAAGCTGAGCTGCCAGAGCATCTGTTGATTCTATCGAAACATTGGTCGACCAAAGTATCTATGGATTCTACAGAAACATTGGTCAACCAAACTGGATTAACGATATCGTCACTAAAAAGAACAAGGTTTCCATGTCAATTAATGGAGAGAATTCCTGAGGATCCGCTGATGGGATTGTTCTTATTGGCCACACATACTACAGTTCGCACTTTTACTTTATTAAACCAGATGCCAACATATCTCTGGTTAGGATTACCAGGGCTGAAAAATCCTCATGCAAAATTCTTTTCTTCGAAGATGAGGAAATCGCCTTCTTTAAGTGATTGGTCTATGGTTATGTTGTCTTTGTAAAAAGCAAATGTTATGAATTGGAGGAGTAGAAGAACTGAAAAGTGTGTTTTAGCTTGCATTACTGTAAAAAAAATATATAAACAAATAAAAAAGAAGGCCTTCCTGAAGTCTTTTTAACATAATCTATGGTTATGGTATCTGTTTATGGAAGAAGATGGAAAAATAAATAGTTCATATAAGGAGGGATGCAAATAGGGTAGCTGATTGGTTGTCTAGAAGTAATGTAGAATCCTGACAGATGGAGTAATGTACCGGCAAAACTCAAAGTCTTACTTGAACAGGATGTACCTATGTCTTGTTCATTATTGACCAAAAAAGAAAAGATATTATAAATTTGTGGAGTTGATATATTTTTTATTTCCTTAATCGACAGTTTATGGTTACACATTTTTTTTTTTTTGTTTTTCAAACATTTTTCTGTTCAAAGATAGAAAATTCCAAGTTAATGGAGGGTTAGAAAATTCCAAGTTAATGGAGGGTTAAAAGCAAATATTTCATTTCTTTAATTCTGGAAAAGAAAAATTGCACAATTTGGTATCTTAATTTTTTTAAAATCTTACTATTTTTGTTGTTTGACTTTTTTCAATCAAGTGTTTGAATTTATTATTTTTCTCTCAGCTTCTAACCGTCAAGTAGCGGCTTGAGTGTTGATCAAGCACTAATAGGATCCACCTTTTCTATGTAAGTAGATACTTCCCATGCCACATATGCACCAAATTTTGATTTGTGTAAATTACCCCCTTAATTCATCTTCTTTAAGAAAAAAGAATTAGGGCAAAAAAAAAAAAAAGGGATAAAGATAAATTTGATGTCTGAACTTTTGAAAATTTAACTATTATGTTTTTGAACTTCTTATAATTACAATTGAGTGTTGCAACATGTATAAATATTACAAAATAATGTATTTAGTAGGTAACAATTAGGTTGCATGTAGAATGTTGTTGATTGGTTAGATGGAGTTGCTTATTTGAAATGACACATGATAGTCATGTGATATTTAATTAGGAAATGACAATAATAGCCTTATAAATGATTAAAGACATAACAATCATTTGTAAATGGAAAAATTACAAATTTGGTATCTCAACTTTTCAATATTTTCTATTTGAGTGTCTAATTTTTTTTTTTTTTGCAATCAAGTGTCTGAACTTTAAAAAACCATATCAATTAAGTGTATGCAGCAGATTTGATGCTGAGTGTATGCTAGTCATGCCAAATGGGCTCCACCTTCATCCCAATCATTTGCCATGTCACCTACCACCTATGCTATTTTTTAAATAAACAAAATTACCCTTATAATTTAGAAACTAGGGTTACAAAATATATTTCAAAAAAAATAGGTTGAGTTGCGCATCGTAAGTCGCCTTCCAGGCCTGCTCCCCTTCCCAGTTGTAGGTTTCACATTAAAGCCACCCCTTATACCAAACTCACAATCTCTGTAGTCGTCAAACCATATGAACACCAATATCTGAAAACAACCATGATAACTTACATATCACTTGGATTATGCGAGTTAAGAGGTCAAAAGTTTACATTAAGGACACTTAAAATATGTCAGATTATTAGAGGGAAAAAAGTTGTTGTCTCAAATGTTGCCTTATCCAAAAACAACAATGTTAGACCAACAAGTTTCATTAGGAAATAAAATTCATTATGCACAACATTTTCCTTAATGACCAAAAAGAAAACAAATGGTTCAAGAAGCACTTTACAAAGAGCACATTCATTAAACCAAGCAACATCCTTTCAAAAAAAATTCTAACATAAAAAAAAAGATGCCCTCAAATAATCACCATGTGCAGAGATGTCATTTACAGTGTATACTCAAGATAGCCATCAACCGTTGGTTCGCTAATGCTGCCTTCAGATCTCTTCTTCCTTGACTCAATGCGAAAGCTAGCAGGGCATTCTACATTTGAGGATTATAATTTTTTTTCCTTATTAGGTTAAGAATTGGTGATGGTGGTGGGTTTGGTTAAAGAGGGGGATTATGGCAATTTGTTTTTGAAATGTGTTTTGTAACCCTAATTTCTAAATTTCATTTGTGGAAGATGAGGATAATTTTTTCCATTTAAAAATAGCAAAGGTGGTAGGTGACATGGCACATGACATGGTGGATGATTGGGATGAAGGTGGAGCCCGTTTGCCATGACTAGGCTCACACTCAGCATTAAATTAGCTCACTATACTTAATTGATATTTTTTAAAAGTTCAGACACTTGATTGCAAAAAAAAAAAGTTAGACACTTAAATAGAAAATACTGAAAAGTTGAGACGCTAAATTTTCAATTTTTCATTTGTTAATTTGTTATTCTCTTCCTCATTTTTTTTCCTCTCTTAAATTGATAAAACATCACCAACTTCAATCCATTAGTAGAGAAGATCAGTTCTTGCATCTAAAAATTAAGAATCTTCTCAAAAGCCTCTTCTCCTTCTTCTCTTCTAATGGCCCCTTTTGATAGGTTATGGTGCATTAATACATGTTTATATGGTCATGAATCTTAATTTCTAGTGAACTATGGACAGTCAAGCAGTTTTTTTTTTTCATTTTTTACTGTTTGCTTTGTGATTTTTTATGGATTTCCTTTAGCTTTAGGTTTTAGTGGGTATTAGTTAATCTAATTTCGGTTATTTTGGGTTCTAATTTCTTTTGTTGGTAGTTGTGCTTTTCAGATTAAAGTTCAATTTTTTTTGGACTGAAGTTCAATTGGGTCTCAATTAGTTTCAATTTTATGACTCATTTTCATATTCTAGAAATAAAATAAAAATGCCCACTCAATGTTCAATTAGGTTTTCTTAATAAATTGCAATGGTTTATGTCTTTTTGCAATTTGTTACTTCTACAATATTTTTGAGTTGCATTTTTTATCTGTCTTGGATTTTTTTTATCTATCTTTGATTTTTTTTAGAGACTGTCTTTGATTTTAACTTGATGTTTGCATGTTCATTGCTTCATCAATAGCATTTTAAAGTACTCAAAGTGAAGGAATTTTGTTAAGAACGATGTTGTTTTTAGTTTGAAATGATGCTTTTGGTGTGAATTTTCAGTCACTTTGTTGATACTTTAGTTTCATGGAATTTATCGAAAGCTATAAGAGCGAGAATAAGATGATGACGGCGGAGGAGGTGGAGGATGTCATCTAAGGTAGCGAAGGAAGTCCAAAGGCCAAAGAGGAAGCTAGGGCAGTATGATCGAAATTGCAGTTCATGTCTTCCTTGGTGAATTTATTCCATCAGTTGGTAGCTGGTTTAAATTAATTTTTTATTTGGACTATACTACGCTTATAAAATAATTAATGACAAATAACTTTCATCAAATTAAATGCATATAATTAATTTTTATAATTAATAACCAAATAAATATTATTTTAAATTATAATTAATAATTAAATAATTATAAATAGTTAAAGTAAGTACTAATATATACCATTGATAATATCATAACTTCTAATATTTTCATTTTTGTCGCTGATGTTTTTAATTATTTTTATAAAATAATTTTTATTAAGTTAATGTCAATTTTTGTTTTTGAATACAAGTTAATGTTAATGTCAATGCTCGTATGTACTCCTAGGAGGGAACGGGATTAGTGTGTTTATCGGGGCACACACGCTAATGGGGACCATCTACCGATTGTTATTATTTGTGGGAGAGTCTGCCTGAATAGGCTTTGTAGATTGGAGTCGCCACCCGATTTGAATCGGGAGAAAGTGAATTAAAAATCCACTTCCTTAACCAGAGAATCCGGGTTCGGGATGTAGGAGCTACTTATCCTATTTCTCATCACACACATTGTTTATTTGTTCACTACTTCACCCTAGTTTCAGTTTTATGATGCATTTACCACACTTGATCATTAGTCAGTTTAAATTGGAAATGAAACGCGGGATAATTGGATTGACGAGCATTCACCATGAAATAAATAAATAATCGAGCATTCATCAACCAATTAGATAGTTATGCAAACAAGTAAGCATCTAGCATGTAGCACATAGCACACAAGCATGCAAGAAATAATCAAAATAAACAAGCAAAATAAAAACAGGGAAAGGGATTAAGGATTACAACCCACGAAAAAGCCTATTCTAATAAATACATCCAAAATAATAAATAGAAAAGGGGAATCAGGATTAAGGATTGCATTGCCTCAAAAAAAGCCTATTCTATTAATTACATTAAAAGGGAAAAAGGAAATAAAAAATCCTATTCTAATAAACCTGCAAAACAAGGGTTAGTTTTCATACACATGCAATCACACATCACACTTAGGGCAATTTTTATATATTTCATTCATTCATAATTGAAATAATAAGTAATAACAAAAGTAATTAAACAAATAAGACAAACAAGGATGCTAATGGAAATGTATGATGCCAGATTTTGGAATTTAGTTATTTTGATGTGAAGTCATCATTTTTATTATAAGAAAGTAGGATTTTGTGGCATGGAAAATATTAGGAAATTATAATGAGGAAATAAAACTAATGAAAGTGCAAATAAAATGATAAAAGGGATAAATATACTATTCTTACCATAAAAATATTAATTTTATGATAAAAATAATAAATTTATAAAAAAAAAACAACAAAAATGAGAAGGATAATAAATATGCAATAACAATAATAACAATGTGAATGGGATAATAAAAGAGATGATAAAAATATCATTTTTACCATAAAAATGTGGATTTTATGATAAGGATCATAAATTTATCAAAAAGGACAATAAAAATAATAAAAATGCAATTAATGTGATAAGAATAATGACAAAAATGTCCGTTTTATGAAAAAAATGACAACTTTATCCAAAAAAGGCATAAAGATAACAAAAATAATAAAAATCCAATAAAAGTAGTAAAAACACAGAAATATTAATAAAAATAATGAAAATGCAGAAATGAATAAATTAAAATTATAAAGATGGTATTTTTACCATAAAAATATGAACTTTATGATCAAAATGCCAAATTTACCATAAAAGACACAAATATAACAAAAATAGCAAAAACGCAATAAAAATGATAAAAATGCATAAATAAGTATTCAGATAATTAAAAATGGCAGAGATAAAAATATTAAAATTATAAAAATGATATTTTTATCATAAAGTTTTTACCATAAAAACATGAACTTTATGATAAAAATACCAAATTTATCATAAAAAGCACATATATGGGAAAAATAGCAAAAATGCAATAAAAATCATAAAAATGCAGAAATAAATATTCAGATAATTAAGAATGACAGAGATAAAAATATTATAAGGATAAAGATGATATTTTTACCATAAAAATATAAACTTTATGATAAAACTACCAAATTTACCATAAAAAACATAAATGCAACAAAAATTGCAAAAAAAGTAATAAAAATAATAAAAATTCTGGAATAAATGTATAAATAAATAAATATGGCAGAAATAAAATAATAAGTAATAAAATGGATATTTTTACCATAAAAGTATGAACTTTATGATAAAAACATCAAATTTACTCCAAAAGGCATCAAAGCAAGAAAATAGAAAAAATGCAATAAAAATAAATAAAGTTCTGGAATAAATAAATAAATAGACGAATATGACAATAATAAGTAAATATGAATAATAAAGGTGGCATTTTCACCATAAAAATGTGAACTTTATGATAAAAGGGTCAACTTTACTACAAAAGGCATAAATGCAATAAAAATTGCAAAAATACCAAAAAATGCTAAAAATACAGAAATAAATATGCTAATAAAATAAAAATATAGAAATAAAAGTATTAAAATGGTAAAGATGACATTTCCACCATAAAAATAGAGAATTTATGATAAAAGAATACCACAAAATTAGTAAAAATACAATAAAAATAAAGAAAAATGCAGAAAAATAATAAAAATAGTGCAGGAATAAAAATAAATTAAAATGATGCGAAAAAAATAATAATAAAAATTCTAACTTTACATTAAAATTTCCATTTTTACATAGATAGAGAAAATGATACAAAAATGGTGGAAAATGCAAAGTGAATGCAAACACTTTTGAATCCCACCCGAACTTCATTCTCCTTCTACATATCTTATTCACAAACTTCAAGTCACCACAAAAAATCACAACTTTATCACAAATAACAAATATTTACAATAAAATGATTAAAAAAATGCAAGGATGATGAAAAATAATAAAAATGATAGAAATGAGATAAAAATGATATTTTTAATTACAAATTATTGAGAGATCCTTAGAGGGACCAAGTTATTACCCTAGTTGCATGCTTTGACAAAGATGTGACTCGGTTTGGTTTAGGTGGTCTAAACCTAGTGTGAGAAAGTGATTTTGGTTAAGTGTTTAGGTTAGATCGGTGCTCCAAGTGCTTTAGGAGTGAGAAAAAATAAGAGAGATTGTGCTTGAACAGAAAATCTCTCTCTCTCTCTTTAGAATTGGCTTCCTCAAAAAATGTACCTCCTCCCCTTTCAAAAGAGGAACAAAATCATTTTTTATATGTGGATCGGCTTGACCCATGAGCTTGGGTCAAGTGACCCACGCTCCTAGGTCATTTGACCCACGCTCCTGGGTCATTTGACCCACGCAATGGTATTTGGGTCATTTGATCCATTAATAGGGTTGAATGGCCCACACTCGTGGGTCATCAACCCAAGCTCGTGGGTGGACCCGTCCTATGAGCTTTTTTAGCTTTTTTGGGTCCTTTTCAGGCCTAAGTTGTCTCTTTTGGGTTTTGGTATACTTTTGGGTTTCCTTCAGGTTTCTTCTTGATTTAAGAACGCTCGAGAAAACTTCGGAAGGAGTTTTCCTTTGGTCTGACTGACAAGAATCCTTCATCATCAGATTTTTGGAGAAACAGCCAAAATTTGGGTATCAATAATCCTCTTTTACTGCAAATCATGCCTAATACAAAGACCACAATTTGATACTATCCTTTATTAATAATCTGCTGCTTGTGTCTTGCAATTTTGCATGAGCATCCATTATATGTTTACCACCAAACGGCCGGCACTATAGTAGCATTGTACAGAGCTTATTTGCAACATATGCTGATTACAAGGTAGCTTAGCTAATTATTAGATTGCTTAGAGAAGCCACGTCAACATGATTGAAGAGTGCTAAAGATCCTGAATTGGATGTGTATCATCCATTTTGGAAGGGTCTTATGGAAGAGCAAACATTTTCCTATAACTTCTATTCTTTTAAAATGGAATAGAATGCTACACTTGCACATGCTACACTTGCCAATGTTGGGCCATCAAGACGCCTTAATATATCATAGAAAATGTCACTACTTATTGAAGCCACACTCTCAATTAGTACAACTGATATAACCACATACCCCTTATCATTATGTAATCAAAATGTAGTGGAAGCATATTGTTCACCAAAACAAACATCTATAAAAAAATGATGCTATAAATCAAGAATCATCTCCCTTTTTTCTAACTTAAATAAAATATTATTTTCATCTAACTTGAATAATTCACAACATTTTGGTATGAAATTGTCCCTTCTTTAATAAATAAAAAAATTGGTACAATAAGATAAACATATAATCTTCATCTGAATATATAGAATAAATGCATATATGAGGTATACTCCATTAGTGGACATTATAAGAAATTTGCAATATGCACGCCCATCAAATTAAAAAGAACTACTATAGACAATAGAAATAGTTGAATTGATTTCCACACTTTAAATCAAATGAGATGATTTACATATATATAGACGCTTTGCTTAACCCATTCCAAGGTTAGTGCCAAAACTTCACTATAGGTTGTTCAAATTAAAAGAAGAAAAAAAAAACTGAAAGAAGTAACGAACTGCAAAAAGACAATTACATCATAAACATAACAACCCGACCTCTACCCATTTCATCAGCAGCCCTAAAAAGCTTTTTTTTTTGTTTTTCTTTTTAATGCCAATAAAATAGAGATGCTTGAAGTCACTCTCTCTATCTACTTACTACTATTTACAAAGTATTAAAGAAATTGCCAAATTCAACACTTTGTATTTACAGAAGAATTAAACCTAAAAAAGGCCACCAAAATCAAATTAAAAAATCCCATATAAAGAACAAAAAAATTAGTGGTATTGATTTACGCATTACTTCAACAAAAAAACACTTCTACGTATTAAAACAAAAACACAGTAAGTAACACACATCCAAAGTGACTGATAATTTGCAAGTAACTGATAATTACTCAATCATTGTGTTACTCAAGCTAGTGGTGGGTTGTCTCCATTGTTGTTATTGTTCTTACTCTATTATTTGTTATAGTAATGAGCTTTATTGTTCTATTTCTATTTATTATTGCTTGAAGAGAAAATGAGAAAAAAGGAGGGTTAGGGTAAATGAGAGTTGAAGAAAATAAAGGGACAAGAAGAGGGTTCATGTTAATATATTTTACATATGGGTTTGAGCAGTTATCGTGTCGACACTTTTATTACTGATGACATTGTGAATGGGTTAGGTACGGCGATTGGTTGGGCAAGGCAAGGAGGCGTTGTAAATGGGTTTGAAGAAGGAGATCCTTTTTTTTATTTTTAATGAGATCCTTTTTAAGTTTATTTAGGAGATCTTTTTAGGTTTTTGTCTTTACAAAAGGAATATTGATAGTGGGAACTAACTCATCCAAAGGCCAACCATCTGAAATGAATTTGTGACTGAACTAGAGAATATTTAACGAAAGGGATTTTTTCGTCACAAAAGAGTTTTCTTTTATATGCTTTTGTGACCGGTTAAATAAAAGGTCATTAAAACCTACTTTTTATGACCATTTTAGACATTGGTCGTTATGCATTAGTCGTTAAAAATTATAATTCTTGTAGTGTGGGGAAAGTCAAATGATTAGTAATTTTTGGCCGGAGAGACTGGGATTATTAATGTTGATAGCAAGCGGACCTTCACCAAGAGGACAAACCAAAGTTATTAATGATAATTCAATAATCTAATGGCCATCTGGGCAACTTGTTTATCATATAGGTGCTTCTTTGGACCTTTGGAAAGGGTTCAAGCTTTTTTTAGGTCTTATTGGAACTTGGTATCAATCTTTTGGGGGTAGTGATGAGTTTAGGTTGTTATTCAAAAAGAGTAACATAAGGGAACTCAGTTTGAATCTTTATTTGAGAAAGGGAGATTACATTGGATGAGAGTGGGTTGATAGTTGGTTTAGGCTTTATTGAAAACAAGAAAGGCTTTTATTTAAAGTAGGCTTCGAGTTTTGGGTAGCTTTAGGTAGGCATGTGTCTTGGTGGAAAATGGGTGTTTCAAGACTTTATTAAATGGCCATTAGCAATGGTTAGGGTAGTTCCTTAGTTTGCACTATTGCATGTGAAGTTCAATGTGCCTTAGAGAGTATTAAAATTTAATGAGGCTATAGTATATCTAGCATGTCAAGTTATTGAGCATGTTAAACCCATGTGCAAGATTTCAAGTCTTCTATATCTGAACTGGCATGTGGCTGACACTCTTATTGCCTTTTCCTAAGAATTGACTTATACTAAAAGTGTGCTAAGCATAATGTAAATTTGGTTGCTTGTCTATTGGTACTCCTTATAATTTAGTGATGAATCAAATAATCATTCATAACAAGTATTCATTCAAGTACATTCTTTATATTATTATTATTTCTTATCTTATTTTTCCTCTTTTGCCTAAGTGGTTCCCCATTAGGACATTCACACCTAGTCGAGCCTCTTCTTTTCTTTTTCTTCTTCTTATTATATTTTTTCATCTTTTTTATTATTCTCTTTATCTTTTACTTTTTTTAGAATGAGGCCATGATAGGGGTTGAACACTTACAGTTTTAACGAAATGCCAAAATGACTAATGACAATTAATAGATTAAAGGATAATGACAAACAAAGGACTTAGCATTTTATCAAGACATTTGTTAAAACACAAAAGCATTTAGCAAAATAACAAAGCAAGAATTCACTATTTTGATCTAGTTATTACATCAAAAAGGAGTTTTATTCTCTTTATCCCAATTGCTTCATTCCTAGTTATTCATGTCATTCATTAAAGATAGGTTCCCTTTCGTGTTCCCCTCTTATGATGATTAGATGTAGGGTTCCAGAAGATAGGTGGGGTTTATGAAGTAAGTGCCTTATTATTTCCTTGAGACCTGGGTAGTTGAGCAATGGTTTATTCTTTGTTTGGGGTATGTCTCTGTATTTAATTAAATGGCTAGTTTTATCATTTAAACTCTTTTCCAAGTCTTTAAGTTTTTAAGAGTCAATCTGATCTTGGACTATACGTTCAATGGCAAAACATTCATCAATGGTATGTCTAGGCATTTGGTGATAATGGCAATATAGGTTAGACTCAATTTAGGATGGTAGTGGATTTAGTTGTTGTTTTAGTTTACAACCTTCTATGCTCTGGTTACCCATTGTTAGACTTTTAGCTTTATCAAGATTAGAATAATAGGGCTGCTTGGAGTAATCATAAAAGAGCTCATTCATGAGCATAGAAAGTTGATTGAAACCTTTGCTTATGGTATTAGTGTTTCCCTTCATTAGAACCTCAAGTTGGCTGATCTTACGCTTCATTAGAACCTCAAGATGAGCATTCTTGTACTTTATTTGATCGTCAAACTGAGCGATCTTGTAGGCTAGTTATTAGATTTCCATTACCGATTCAAATTTGGTCACACCTACTGCTTGAGAAGGGATTACTCTTGATAGTCATCTTTAATATCTTTAGGCATGCTCATGACTTATTTTCTTTTATTAAACTCAAAATTAGGAGTGTCAGGTGCTCCCTATAATTGGGAATGCTACTTATAAGGATTAACTCATCCTTGGAGTTTAGGATTTGGTTGAGGATGTTATTGATTTCAGTCTAAAGGATGGCCTTAATTTTAGCTCAAAGGATGTCGGTTGAGCCACCATCAACTACAAATGCTTTCATATGCTCTTTAAGTTAGTCATTGAGACTTTAATTCCCAAATTGCTTAGACTAGGCTATTTCAATTTATATTGATCATAGTCAAAAGGTAAGTTGGAAAATGATACTTCAATGCACTCAAGGTAAACGTACGATGTCAATATAGAGACCAATCATCAAGTTACAAATGATGTCTATAGTCCATATGCACCCATTTGTATAAGGGCTATAATCAATAGAAGGGTCCAATTTCATGTCCCTACACAGATATTTAATATGTTTACAAAAAGGCATGAAAGTATATTTGATAATTTACAATTTGATTCTTTTAACACAAACATCTACAATTTAGTCAAATTCCTTATTTATCCACTTAATCTTATAAGGAAAAATTGAGGACACTTCAAAGGTTCCATCAAAAGATGTCACTATTTGCTAATTCTCATAGGCTATTCAAGCTGAAGAATATGATTCTCATCATTCCTTATGCATTGGGAGTTATGGACTCCGGTTAGTGAGCCTAGCATTCTTTTAATAATTCATATGCAAGTTAAGGCTAAGGGTGATGAATCTGAATCGATCACCCCATGACTTGTGTGGAATTATAGTGGATCACTTTTCGACATCGTCAGCTGATAAGGATTAGTAGTGCATGTGCAATGTATTATGCAATATAGAGTGGTGAAGGGCTCCATATAGCTGAGTATTATGTAATGAGAAATAACTATTTTTGAGTTGTCTTTCTAACTAGCATCCCCAATAGAGTCACTGCTGTGAGCGGTTGTAATATTTTTTTCGAAGGCATTTTTACCGAAAATTGATAAAAGGACATGGCAACTTTACTGAAGGAATATATCTGTTCCATTTACGAGACAATGATAATTGATTAGTCTCAGGAGGACACAAGACGTTTGCATTTTTGGAGTCACCACTCAATTTCTTAGAAAATGTAAGGGACGACATCGGATCACTCAACGAGTATCATCCCCAGCAAAGATTTCATGTTCGTTAGATTGCATAAACTTTTTGGCTATTTCTAATTATACAATGCTCAATATGTGGCTATCGTATCATCCTAGTTTCGGAATGATAGTTTGTATATGCACATTCACACAGCGCATGGTGAACACAAAGTAAAGAAAAATTAATTACAATTATATACATCACTTTCCTTGCAAAATACATTTGAAAGAGAAGAAATGCGAAAATGCAAACCTAGTCCTAGATCTAGAATACACATGCAAATAAAGGTTAGCACTTATATGTACAATTTCATCCACTTATTCACATTGATAACAGATAAGCAAGAAATGTTCACTTAGTCAGAAGAGTAGATAAAGGCTTAATTATATGCATTTGCATGTATTATAATGAGATTAAATGAAATAATTGCTGACAATGACAAAATATTTATAAATGATAGAGAAATAATTAAGAATGCTAAATTAACATAATATGAACATGGTTGCATCACTAGACCACAAAGCGAAGGCTCTAGCCCGAAAATGTGAATTTTCATTTTATTAAATGTAAAGAACGAGAGAAAACACTTATTCTCATACTAAAATATAGAAAAGATGCAGTTTTGATGTAAGGATGTGAAAAAGGTGATTTTGAGCATTGATGATGCGCCTCAAATATGAAAATGATAGATTTATTTCAAAATGATAAAAAGTACAACTAGAATGCAAAAATGATAATTTTGATGTGAGAATGACCACTTAAAATTAAAAGTTTAAACTTTATGTGAAAAATTTGTTCATATAGGAATGCTTTGTGTCAAAATGTCATTTTTACATCATAAATGAGACTTTGACATCAAACTTATGAAGAAATGGTAGGTTTTCACATAAAAATGCAGAAGAATGCAATTTTTAGTTTCAAAATGCTATTTTTATAGTGAAATGATTCTTTAGTTATGAAAGTGAAAAGATGTCTATAAAAATGCGATTTTCATATGAAAAGTGCAGAAGCCACACAGAAAATATGCAACTTGTGCCAAAATGCAGTTTTTAAGATCAAATTATGTAAAAATGCAAGAATTGTAAAAAAAATGACAGGTTTAATATTTCTGGATGTAAGATAAAAACTTTATGTGAAAAATGGTGATTTTTCATATAAACTGCAAAAATGATGCAACAATGCATATTTTTATATCAAAATGTGATTTTTATTAACAGAACATGCAGAAAATATAGAAAATGTAGAAATTACACAAAGATGATAAAACTTCATATTTTTAAAATGAAAATGAAGATTTGATGCAAAAATGGATATTTTTATACATAAAATGGAGGATTAACATAAATATGCGAACTTTATAGTAAAAATATTATTTTTATAATGAAAATGATTCAAAAATGGTGAAAAATGTAGAATGTGATGAAAAATTATTAAAAGTACAGATTTAACATAAAAAAATGATGATGTAATAACCCATAATTTATTTATATAAATAAATATATATTGTTATTGTTGTCGAGTTGTTATTTGGTTGTTGGGTTGTTGTTTGGTTGCTGAGTTACTATTGATGCTCGGTTGTTGTTTGCTTGTTGGGTCGTTGCCGAGTTGTTATTTAGTTATTATTGGATCATTGTGGGGTGTCAACTCATTTAATTATTGGTCATTATTTCAGATACTAAAGTAGAATGACTAAATGGATATTTTACAAAAAAATGTCGGGACCAAAGTGCCAATTTATCAGTTTCCCTTCACTTATATAGCTGGCAGTTGTGAAATTTACTATCATATAACACTATAGCACATGTCACCTTCTCCGCCTCCATTCACTAGCCAAACGATCTCCGATCATCATAAAGTTTTAATCATAGACACTTTTCAACATCCTTAATATACTAGTGATTTTTAGTTTCGTGAAATTTGGCCCAGTTTTGATCAATTTTAGCTCTAAAGTTTTGGCCTAAAACTTCTGCCATTGAACCACCATTTTTAGAGATTGTCAGCTGTTGTGACCATTGCCATCATAGTGATCTTTCTTCTCAAAGTTTATGGAGACCAACCCGACGTCCAATCTATGTTGTTTTAGTCTTCATCGGAATATATTTGGTAATCATTTTTTTCCTCTGCAATCTATCGTTTCGATTTTTTTAGAGAGTTTAAAGTATATTTATGTTGTATAAATGGTTAAGAACATATCGGTATGTTTGGTTGGTGTAATAGACGTTTTTTGGAGAGAAAATCCAGTGGGCCCCACCGAATTTCAGTGAGGAATAGTGACCAACCCAAAAAAATATGATTTTATTTTTATAAATAGTATAAATTGTGGGAATTAATTTTCATAACTAGAGTTAGGCCTGATTCCTTACAGATCATTAGATAAAAATCTCAGAAGAGTTTCAGTGTAAATTACATTATTTCTATTTAAATTGTTACAGCTCATCAAAATAAATTCTTTTAGCCTCAAATGTCATATTTACGGCGTTCTAAAGATAATTTTATTCATTCATTGATTTTAATATTTTTTCTAGAATTTTAGGGAATTATTAGAAATTTATTTATTTATTTATTAAATAAATATTATTTATTAAAGAAAGTACCAAAGCAAAATTATCAGAAACTAGGGGGACGAGGACATGTTAGCCAGCTCGCTCCACTTCTAAATTAATATTTTGAAGTGTAAGTTAATTTTGGCATTCAAGAAAATATTCATTTTGACATTTGAGATATTATTTATGTTTTGATTATTATTGTTGTTATATTGCTAGTATTACTGTCTATATGATTATTAATGGTAAAGATATTATAGAGGATAAAATAAGAGTATTTTTATTTTTAGTTGCATTATCCTTTGAAATTATTATGAATTCTTATATATAAAGAGATTTTGGAAAATATTAATAGAATGGGCTACCTAATGGGTGTCATCGGGACCGTGTGCACACTGGTATTGATCTTTGAGTTAGGCCCTTATTTGGATAAATGTTGAAATGCTCAGTTGATGAATAGCTCTCGAGCGTATTGTATGGAAAGGCTCAATTGATGCATACCTCTCGAGTGTATTGTGTTAAAAAGATCAACTGATGCTTAGCTTTCAGGTGTATTTTGATTTATGATTTATGATTGACCATTTACTGGGACAGGGGGCTCGGTTGATTCTTAACTCTTGAAAACCACCAGTAAATTTTTAAATAAAAGACTGATTATAGCCAGCAGCTCTGTTGGTACTTAGCTCTCAGGAACTGAGAGTCATTAGATTAAGAACCAAGTGGCTATTAAAGTTGTGGTTTAGAGCTCTACTACAATTTTCCACTTAAAGGCATTTTTAATTAGATGTTATTTTTATTCTAAAGGTATTTATGATATTTCATAAAATTCCTTTAGATTTAGAAATATGATTTTTGATAAATTAACGATTTTAAATATAAATTATAAATATTATATTCTATAAAATATTTTAACGAAGGATGTTTTGAACTAGCATGCATTTATGTATATTAGCTTACTCAGTGAGGTCTGACTTCCCTCAACTATTTTTGAAGGATCTTGGGAGTCTACTGTTAGCTCTTCTCCTTTGTGCTAAATTGATTATTCAACGACTACTTTATTTAGGTTATTTTAATCTTACTATTAAATGTGGAATAATTTTAGTTAGTATAAACACCGTAGTGGTTTGGAGGATTTGTAGTTATTGTATTTGTTTTTGGTATCATAATATGTACTACAATATATTTGAGTTGAGATGTTGGTGATTATAGTGATATTGGAGTAATTGTGATTGGAATATATTATTAGGAGTGTTTATTTGCATTATGCAGGTTTTGATTTTTGCCCCATTACAAAGGAAGTTCTGTCGGATGTTCTTTAAAATTGTAAAGTTGGAAAATATTTTTATATGATAAATTCTTAAAAGCTTACTATGGGTTTCAGAAACTTCATGCTTTTCCATTCCCTAATGTTAATCACATGCCCTGAGGGTTCGGGCCGAAGCTAGTGCAAATTGACAGTTTAATATGATCAAAACAGGATAGAAAATTATACAAATAGCATGCAAAAATGCCAGTCTCATCACACAGATCACAGTAAGTTCCTCGTAGGGTCGCTTTTCAAAACCCTAAAGGTTGATAATGAAAGCAGAAAAATATCTCACCATCAAATGAGATTGATCAAGAATGATGATTGAAAAGCAAGTTTAGAGCTAATTGAAACACTAAAACACTACCCAAATACCAAACCAAACCTTTTTGAAACCGAACCTAACCTGGAGAAAGAGGTTCAAATGATTAAGAGAGAGTAAGTCTATGTCGAGTTTTGTTTATTAAGTCAATTAGTAAAGTCTCGAAAAATACTATTTTTATGTCTGTCGTGTCTGTTTTCATACTGGTTTTCAGCTTGGGAGCTTCGGTTTAACCTCAGGAAGCCCTAGGATGAAAAGTCAAACTTTGGTTAATAGACCTTCCCGTAGGTTAAATCAAACTCCTAAAGTTGAATTACAGTCTAAAACTGTCTTTTAAAATTACAGTGTGTCAGTGTGGACCATTTGACAAAAAGTCAAATTTTCACCTCCGATGGTCAAACTGGGTCCCACACATGTAATAAAATAATGCACAATTCCCTAGGAGTAGATAGAATATTCTTAGACAAGAGTCAAATTAAGATTAGTACAAGTGTGTACGTTGTCTTATAGTGTGATATAATACTCATTTTAGTTATAACTTAATTACAACTATGCCACCAAGCCTTAGTCTATAAATGGAAGGTTTAAGGAAACATTTTGGGGAGGAGAGACAGGAATAAGAGAGAGAAAATTCCTGTAGCAAAAAGTTAGAGTGAGAAAAAAAAAGAAAAAAAAAAGAAAAACAAGATAAAATAAACACTCTCCTCATCCACCTTTTTTCTCTCACCTTTCTCTACCTAACCTCTACCCAATTCTTAGCCTAAACACTCTCCCAAACACTCTTTAATCCCTCCATGATCCAAAAATAACAATCAAATCAAAACCAAACTCACAGCAACTAAAAAATTAACCTAAAATCAGCCAAAAATCAACTTAGTGCTCACTTAACCCTATTTGCTTTCAATCTCCATTTCTTAAATTCAATCTTTGTTTTTGGTGAGTTTAATCTCATATTCTAAGGCTAAACACTTTCTAGAACATCCATTTGTTTGATTTGTGCCTTTTTTTTAGGTTTGGAGCCATTAAAATTCATGTTTTGAACAAGAATTACTTATTCTTTACAAAATCAGCTGTTCTTGGCAAAACCAACTATTCTTCCTTTAATTCGGCTGTTGGAGGCCAAATCGAGCAAAACCGGCCATCCATGTATGAGCTCCAAAAAATTGCTCGTTTTGCTCCGAAAACTTGCTCGTTTTGCTCCGAAATGACTATGATGATGGTCCTAATGACTCATATGCATTCTATGATGATCATACATCATTTAAATGAGTCTAAAAGGTCCTAAGATGATCAATTTTGATATTTTTCTAATTTATTTTCATTTTTAAAACTTTTTCTTTAATACTCAACTTTTGCTTTAAAATTATTTCATTTGCTTGCTTGCTTTGGTTTTGATTAAGCTTTTGGTTGATAATCAACATTGTGATGCTACTTGTCTATTCTTGATTGTGATTTGATGATTGTGAGTTGATTATGTGTTAATTTAGTAACCTAATTTTGTGCATTTTGAGTCTTCGACTATGTGTGTATTGTTGTGTATGTGTTTTGTTTGAAACTTGTGCATTTATGTTGATTTTGTGACTCATGTTGTGATTCTTGTGTGCATGCCTTTGTTTTAATTATTGTTGATTAATTTGTGATAATTTTTCAGTCTAATTTATAATTATATAAGCTTGTGTGTGTTTTGTATACTTATTTGTGATTAATTTGTGCTTTTTCTGCATTTTGTGATCTTAAGAGTGCAAGTTAGCCACTAATGGTTAAATTGCTACTTCTAAATAATCTAAATATAATTTATGTGTCTTTAATCAATATTTCATTATTTTGATAATTAATTTTGTATAATTATGAGTCCAATTTGTGAATGTTGGGTCTATTATGTGTATATTTTGCATATTTGTGGTTTTGTGTTAAATTTATATACTTAGAAGCATCAATTGATCATTATTGGTTAAATTGATGTATTCTAAGGTATTATTTATCATTTTAAGCTTATTTTTGACTTTTAATAAATTTTCCTTTGTTTTATCACTCGATTATTGTCTCTAACCAACTCTTGTGCTCTTATGGATTATTTTTACTAACCAATTTCCCTGTTCCCAGCATTTTTGCATTTCAAGCATTCATGTGCCTTTATACATATCACTTGCTTGATGCATATCACTATCATGCATGTACTCATTTTTAGATCCTCTATATGCATATTTGCATGCCACCCCGCTTGCATCACTTGCATACTTGCATACTTCCCGAAGTTGCATCACTTTGCGTGCTTCCCGGCTTACATCATGCATCATCCTTTGCATACACCGCAGATTTATTTAATGCTTGTGTAGGCATGCATTTGGATTTACCTCATGCATTTTACATATATATATCTCTTGTTATTCAGTCTCCAAGGTTCTCAATCTCTCAATTACTAACTACTAACATTTATTTTTATTGCAATTTACCTTTCAAGCTTTTTATTTATTGTCTAATATTATATATTGTTCATTTTATTATCAAGCTCTTAATCTAAATCTCTACTCTCAATCTCTCATTCTCTACATTTTATCATGTCTAATTTATACTTTTATGTTTATTTTCATTATTCCTTTAATGTTCCTTTCGTGTCGTTATTCAGTTTATATTTGTATATGTTTTTATTATTAATATACTTGCTATCTCTACAATTCTACTCCCTCTATCTCTAGTCTCACTTTCTTTACAATTTTATGCTTAATTTATTATTTCTTTACTTTATTTTTTTTATTATACTTGTTTATCTTTTATTTATT